>CATIWQ010633199.1:0-20541 GCA_949673415.1 Euphorbia schlechtendalii | reverse complement strand
GGAGCAGAAACTGCAACCATTCATTGAGTGAAAAAAAGAAAAGAAAGCATAGCATGAAAAATGGGTGCAAAGTACAAAGTACTTCAAAAACATATGCTTAAAAGAAAAAATGAGAGAGTGGTATGGAGCATAAAATGCAACTAATGAAAAAAGGGGAGAGTGGTATGGAGCATAAAATGCAACCACTATGAGTGTTTTAGCATCCTAGATTACCTAAAAATGCCTTGAGAGAAATTAATCAAAGTGTGCTTTCTATGTCCTTTATACATTATACTATGCTTAAGAGAAGGTAATATTCAAGTATGAACAAAGGTATGCAACTGAGCTATATAAATTGCATATTACTGATTTATGGGAAATTTCTAACTTCTTATTGAAATCTTTTGCAACATGGAATGTGGTCCTCACTGCAATAGTCTTTCGCCAAATAAGGTACGAACTTGTTTAACAAATTTATACACTTCTGTTGAATTTACCTTGAGGACAAGGCAAAAGTTAAGTGTGGGGGTATGATAAGAGTATAATTACACTTATTATTATATAAATTTTATATAATAAACACTATAGTTTTAGTCATTTTTATACTTCATATAAAAGATTTCACGTAGTATGTAGTTGTTTTTTATGCAAATGTAGATAGTAGGTAAATCTTGGGAGTAAAATGAGCTAAACTGGAATTCTATGAAAAAAAAGAGTGAAAAAGGTGCAAAAAGATGTGTGGAACTTAAAGATTTGGCTTAGGATCGAAGCTGTCAAAAATCGGTGAAGTTACAAGGAGATTTCTGAAGAAAATTGAATTCACGGTCGCGACAATACCTTGTGGTCACGACCCGTTCACTTTAGAAACAGAAATCTACCAATCAAAGGTTCACGGTCACAACATGTAAATTGCGATCGCGACATGGATAGTTTCTGGTATTATCTTCTTAACTACCAATCACCATATAAGCATGATCAACCGCCATCAACCGCCATCAACTACCAACGAACAGACACTTATCAGGAGTCAACCGATCATGAAAAGGTGCCTATCCATTGTGGATTGAATCAAAGCCTCTCAACCAATCACATTGAAGAGATGCAATCTTTCACAAATGGATGTGACTCTTCGTTTGGATAGATGCAACCCTTCAAACTCTATAATAGGGCTCCAAATCCCCAACAATTTAATGGGATTCAGTGGGCATCAATCATGCACCACCATAAAGGGAGAGCATTAGAGTGCAATTAGAGAGAGATATAGTGTGTGTATAGTTAGATTTGCTACGTTCTTAAGCGCTAGCGAGAAAATGTTTAAGTTATTCGAATTCTTGTTTTGATTACTAGATTTCTCTACGTATTCGAGCGATTGTTGTATAAGTGTACTTGCAAATCACTTATCAATAAATGTTTTCATTCTTCAATATTCGTTTGTTCGATATTCGCAAAGAATAGCATCCTAGCGAAGATTCTGTACGGGCCGAGACTGAATTCAAAGAAAACACAGGAATTGCGGGAATTGACGACTCCCATTAAAGAGTGGATACAATTTGATCAACTTTAGCTTTCACTTGCATACCTTACAACTTTTCTTTGCTTTCTACTTATACTTTCTATTTTAAAGTTTATCATATGTCTATGTGTCATAATGCGTAATTCGTGCTAAGTCTTTTATGTTAATCAAGTTATATGCGTTGGTGTTAATTTTAAGAGTAGTTTCGAGGTAAACAATATCGTGTATAATCACTGGATCTGTGATATAACGCTATTTAGTGAGCCAAAATTTTTGGAATGGTAACTTGCTAAATGTGGCTATGTGAGAGCGAACCGTACTAAGCATAGTATTGATGTTATCCAGATTTATATAATAGTCTTATCGCGTTTGCGCTAGGTTTAGAAAGGTTATTTAATGTGTTGCTCTGCGGTGAATCATTGAACATCTGAGTAATTTGAACCGAGTCTGTTAGATAATCTAGAGAATCGAAACATCTTTGTTGATCTTGCATGTTTTCTTTGCAATACTTGTTCGTAGTGAAAATCTATTTATTTAGAGTCTCTAATCTATCACATCTATATCTACTCAACTTTTCATTCTAATCTTCCTACCCAAAAATATTAATTTTATTTTTATTTCCTTATTTTTATCTTTCCCTTCCATATCTTTAGACCTAGTTCCTTCCCTGTGGGTTCGATATCTTTTAAAACTACATCGCAACTGTATACTTGCAGTTATCATCATTTTTCTATGTGATAGAGGTATTGACAACACCTACATTTATTTGTGAACAAGTTTTTGGTGCAGTTAATAGGCAACGGTTCACGAGATTTTGGAACCATTATTGATTAAACTTATCAGTAGAAAAGTGGTGAACAGTGCCATTGGTCTTGCCGTAGTCTAGGTTTTATACAATGGATATGATTATGAAATAATAATCCCAGGCTAGTAGGAATTATTAACTCTAAGGGAACATGCTCTGACTGGTATATCATAATTATTCCATTATGCCAAGACTCCACATACCAAGAAAAATAGACAAGGTCCATGTTTAAGTTCTTGCACCTATGTCTACATGTTTTAATTTAACAACTTTGTAAAACCATATGTTGAATAAATTCCCATACTAGAAATCGACTAGTTCATAAAAATCCATTGGGTATTCTTGAATCTAATACCGATGGTAATTTCCAGGTAGGAGAGGACCCCTTAAAGTGAATGAGCAGTCTTGTCCATTCCTTGCCAAAATTACCACGGGTAATTATCATTTAAAGATTTCATTCTTTAATTAAGTGAAGTACGAGATGACCCTTAATTAAAGAATTTACCCATGCAGTAAAACATTGCTAATTTTATATGATAATCACCTAGACTAAGTTTGAGCAAAACCTTAATCTAGTTATCACATCATTTTCTATAACAGGAATTGAAATCAAAATCATGCATAGCATACTTTAATCAATTTATAGAAAATCACATTCTAACACATTATTATCAATCATGCATAACATAAGGTAGGCTCTGATACAAATATTGGTTAATCAAGACAGTAATTGAACATGCATAGGTTGCAAGGCGGAAATTCAAAATCTTAAAATTAACTTAAGGATCTCCAAAGCATGCCATGATTGAAATAATCTAAGTTAAAATGTTCCATAGATGCTTTTAGGTTTATAAAACATATAAAAGAAATCTAGCATCTAAAGATTAAAGCATTACCAGTTGATGCGTGTTTGATCTCTCTTTTGGTAGCGGTGCTCCCTTTAAGCAATTTCGATGGTACAAGCTTCAAAACTAGGAGAGCCTCTATGTCTTGATCCACATGGATCTTCACCGAACAAGACCTCAGAGAGGTAGAACCCGTCGATTGACAGCAGTTGTTAGACCACTAGTAAATCAACACAAAAACCAAAATCGAAAGCTCACTTAAACTTAGAGCCTTATAAAAGAACTCTTCATTTTATTTGGAGAAACTCGTGGAGGATCTCACATAATAAAAGAGGAGGGGAGTAGAAATCAAAGCGAAAACAACCTTAAAGCTTTATAGTGTGTGTGAATAATGAGAGGCTTTGAAGCCTCTTGTATTTTTGGTACAGACCTAGTCCATAGGTTATTTACATGGTTCGATAAAAACCCAAAGTGTGTGACCTCATAAGATCCAAAAGTATAGAGCCGCTAGAGGTTAACCTAAACTTGGCTTCCCATTCGGGAACCTTTAGGCTCAATGTTCCAGACAAATATGGAACCCGATAGCTCTAGATGATCAAATGGGCTTTCTAGCAATGGCGTATGATCCCCCAATACTTAGAAAGTCACGTGCCTGTGACTTGATCCGGTTCTGTGATAGTAACCAGTATAATACACTCCTTCCATCAGGTTAAGTACCATCCAATTTATTGAGCTCTGATTAAGTGTAATAGCTATAGTTATCCTAAAATTAGACTTGTTCACAAAGAACACCACTCAGTCATTTTGTATCTTGATCGATTAGAAACCCGTTCCATTAATCGTATACTCTGATCATAGGTTTATGAGTGTGTCACTTCAACAAGGGGCCCTAAGGTACATCTCCATTATATTATTATATCAAGAGCGATGGATCCCATCTTGACTACACAACTTACCAACATGTGATCATCGTTATACCTGTAATCACCCCTGTCATCCTGATCGCCAGGGTATGAGTAAGTATGACCCAAAGTATAGTAACTCCTACATAAGGTAACCTGTATCTCAAGTCTGAGGATACTAGTACTACTACTGTAATAAGACATGACACCAACACATGGATATATTTATATTCGAGTGTCTATCTTATGGCGATCTCCAATGTAATACCCAAATACATTCATTTGTTAACTCAATGTACCACCTTCAACTCATGAGATCGGCTACTTGGAACTAATCCAAGGAGTAAGCCTACACATGCTAGTCTATTTGCTCCATTGATGTCCAGTCTCAATGAAACTATGACTAGGGATATTTAGACTATTCATAGTAACACGTATGTGTAGTTCTCACTCTACATAGCTCCCACTATGTCCTTGCACTTTTACGCTCTGAATTAGTCATGGACGTTGTTTCATAAATGCACATATACATTGTTAAACATATATGATACCAGCGAGATACAATAAATAGAAAGCATTGATAAGTAACAAAGATGCATTTGATTATTATTAATAATTCGAAATTGTTTGTACATTATAGATAATAAAGACATATCGCTCTAATTGCCTCTAAGGCATACATCATGTCTAACAATTTTATTGGTGCAGCTGGTCTCGCCCAAGTATAGGTCTTATACGATGGATATGATTAAGATAATAATAATAATTCCAAGCTATTTAAAATTGTTAAGCTAAGGGAACATGCTCAAGACTGGTACATCATAATCATTTCATTATGCCAAGATTCTACATAACATGCAAAACAAATAAGGTCCATGTTTAAATTCGTGCACCCATGTCTATAAGTTTTAATTTAACAGCTTAAACCATGTTTGTAAACCATATGCAGAATCCAATTCCCATACTAGAAATCAAATAAGTTAATAAAGTCTCTCGGGTACGCTTGAACCTAATACCGATGGAGATTTCCAGATAAGAGAGACCCCCTTGAAGTAAATGAACAACCAAGTACAATCCTTGCTAAAATAACCACGGACAGTTCGATTTGTTGTACCGTGGACAAAGATGATTTCAAGATTTTGTTCTTTCAATTGAGTGAAGTGCGGGATGACCCTTACACGTGTGGTATAACATTGTTAATTTATATGATAATCACCTATACTAAGTTTGAGCAAAACTTTAATCAAGTTATCACATCATTTTCTATAACATGAATTGAAACCTAAGTCATGCATAGCATACTTTAATAAATTCATTGAAAATATGATTTTCAATATATTATCATTAATCAGAGATAGCATAAGGTAGACTCTGATACTACTACTGGTTAATTAAGATAGTAATTAAACATGCAAACTGTTGGTTAAATAAGATAGTAATTGAGTATGCAACATGGCAAGGTGGAATTTCAAAACTTAAAATTAACCTAAAGGATCTCCTAAGCATGCCATGATTGATATAATCTAAGTTAAAACATTCTATTGATGCTGATAGGTTTATAAAACTTATAAAGAAACCTAGCATCTAAGTTTAGAATGTTACTAGTTGATGCGTGCTTCTCTATCTCTTTTGGATGCGATGTTCCCGTAGAGAATTCGGCATAACTTCATTAGCACAAGCCTCCAAACTAAGATGGCCTCTATGATTGATCCACATGGATCTTCACCGACCAAAAGCCACGTAGAGGTAGAACCCGTTACTAGATAGCAACAGCTAGACCGCTCGAAGACCAACCCAAAAATATAAACTAAGAAAGCTCTCTTCAAATAAAAAGAGCCTTTAAAGAAATTATTTGTTGTTTGGAGAAACTCGTGAAGGATCTCACACAATGAACTAAGAAGGAGATGTCGAACTTAAAGAGAAAAGCTGAGCTGAAGTGTGTTGAATGATGAGAGAATGGAGGTCTATTTATAGGGAAATGGGGAGAGTTTGTTGGATGGGAATATTCCCATCCCACATGCAGGTTAGCGATGCGGGTTACTTGGACCAGCGAGCTCACCCATGTGTAAGCGGACGACATGGATGTGATGGGCTGAGAGCGTGCTGAGATGAGAGGCGGTCCACCTAGGTGTTTTTGTGAATATAAAATATCGAGTCGGGGACCTAAAGGATTGAAAGAGAAAACAAAAATGATTTAGATCATCACAACCTGAATTGCCTTCTCTTAGTGTAAAGTCACCATGTGGATTAGCTCTTCCAGGAATTAAAGTCTTGTGAGCCTTAACATTCGGGGGACGACCCACTAAGACACAGAGATTTGGGTTCAAGATAAGTTGCTTACTTCTTATTGGATCACATTATATTGCATCTACAGAAAACCGTAATTCTTAATTATGCACATTCGTACTTAATTCATTTTCGTGTTTATAATGTATGATTTTACGCGCATGCGGAAAGTAGTAAACCCACACATAAAGTAGTAAGTAAATGTGGATAAATAAAGATTACAAATTACATAACTTCGGGGGATACAACCCCCCGCCTAATCTATTAATTGCATTTCCCAAAAACACATTTGGAATACCCGAAGGAAAATAAAACCTCGACATACATCTAACCTGCATCCACAAAGGTTAGCATAGAGTATATAGCACAACATGAATATTTACACGTATGCTCGTTTTAATTTTGACGAGGCCCGTGTGACCTAATTAAAATATCGGTGGTTAAAAATTCTTATTTTAGAATAAAACAATTCATTTTATTAACACGTAGATTGCTCATTTTAATTAGTGAAAATGCTCGCATAGCAAAAGGTGAGGTCTGTTATCCGAGAATAATTTTTATTCCCTTTGTGGGGGTATTCTAACATTTACATTTGAGAATTTCAACAATTAAATAAATAATTAAATAAAAAGGATGAACAAATAAATAACATAATAAGATGATTAAATTAAATCCTAGTTTAGAATTGAGAAGAAAATTAAATATGAAACACTAGAAAAAGCAGCTCTAGGAACTCAGAGGCTTACCCTTTTGTAGAGAATCCACGTCGACAAATCTGCTTGATTTCCGGGAGTGCTCCTCGTTATTTTTGTTTTGATTTTCGTGTGGAAAATGAATATTATTTTTATCCAAAAAATATTCAGACTCGAACACTAAATTTGTTTCAGGTCCGAGAATATTTGAGGATTTTTTAGAAAAAGATGGAAGAAAATTGGTTTGAAAATAATAAAGTTCAAAATCCAAACATGTTTTGGATCCGAATATAATCAAAGAATTTCTAAGAAAGATGAAAGAAAACCAGAATTATTTTATCAAGAAAAAATAGTTTTTTTTAGTAAAAAAATCTCTCTTTGTCGATAAAAAAGAAAATATTTTTTTGAAGTTTCGTCGAGAAGAAAAGAGCTTTTTTGGGTAATTTATAGGTCCCTAAATAATGAAAAAGGTCCTTCTATTTATAGGAGGAATTCAAAAGAATTCCCCCTATAAAGGGGAAAAGCTAGCGAGCTCAGCTTGTTGGGCTCGCCAGCTTTCTAGCGAGCCCAATCTAAGGATTTCTTTGGGCCTTTATTTTGTTTATGTTATTTTTCAAATTTAAAATTTTTTATACTTTAAAATTATATATATATATACACACACACACATATATACACGTTTATTGTCTTATAATATACACATTTATTTTCTTAAAACAAATGATTTGATTAAAATATTTTTAGACCCTTAAATATTTATTTATGTCTTTTAAAAATATTTTAAGCCTTTAAATTTTTACTTTGAGACTTTTAAATATTTTTTTACGGTACTAAATATTTATTTAGGCCCAAAACATTATTTTTTACAAGGAGAGCTCCCATTTGAAGATCATCGAACGATCGAAAATTGTGTGATTCAAGGATAAAAATCCCGAAAAGCCATCATCATCGAACGCGCGAGCTGGTACAAAATCTCGTGCTCACAATTTCCCCTCGTTTGGTCATTGCTAGTTGTTTAACCAATATTGATCACACAAAATAGAGCGGAGGGATTGAGAACATACTTGACCGATGTGGTTGGTGACTTCTTTATCCCCAATCGGTGATGACGTAGGCCTTCCTTTCTAGCATCGTGTCCTTGCAGTATTGTTCGTTTCTTTATTCGGAATCCCTTGATACCCCTTACGGGCAGGTCGACTATTTCAGCATCACTTTAATGGTCAGTAACTATTTCCTTCTTCAATTACGGTCCTTGTGTGCCCCTTGTGAGTTACACTTCGGTTGGCTTTGACCATTGCAACTGCTGGAGGAAGGTGCTTGAATCCATTTCAAAGGTGAACCAATTGAGATACCCATTTCTTTCTTTGGTTATGTTTCCTTAGTGGGATGTTGACTTGTTTCCTGTGATAAATCAAAGAAAATGATAATGCTAATACATTTTATGATGCATGTTTAATTATTTGATTGAGTTTATACGAAGCAAAATTTTGGCCCCTTCAATATAAAATTAAAACATGATGAAGAAATGAGTTAATGAAAATTCAGAGATGTCCCAAAAACTACTCCGTTGTTTTAGAAGGCTTTTGTGATCATGATGTTGCAACGTTGCTTGAACGAGGACTAAGTAGGCTTGAATTAGTTTTCAGCTTGGCTGGGTCATCATCCTTTCTAGTGTTTGCAGATTCCTCAAGTGGAGGTGGAGTTTCTTGTTTACTAGGAAGGTGTTGCCCCAGTTTGGCATCGTCTTTACTTGTAAATGATGTGATACGCATGTAATGTATGCACGATTTTATGTGTCGACAATATTTATCACATGATATATGTTTGTTTATTGCATGTATTATGTGGTTCATTAAAGGAAGAGCCTCCTCCTATGCTAGTGTATGGGTGCCCCTAGGATTTATCTTATTAGGGATTCCATGGATGACTCCTTCAAAGTGACGACCATGGGTTCGTTGAATCAGATTCAAAGTCAAGGCTTTGATCTGGTTTGAAGAGGGTCTGGATGAGTCGTTAATCCTGAACAATGTAGGCGATGATCGCTTGGAATTTGCTTGAAGTGTTGGAGGTATATCATGTCACGTATCATTCCGAGGATGATATAGTGAATTTGATATTTCTTTGGTTCTAATTTTTGCATAGACCTCCCTTAAGGGTTTTCAATCTATCAAATCGTGTCTTAATTTTTGCCTGGACCACCCTCTCAGGTTTTCAATCCAGCAAACTCATTTTTCTCTTTTCTTCTTATTATTTTTTATTTTCATTTTTTGGATGTTTACTTGCGATATTCTACCATTGGCATGCAAGCAATCAAAATAAGCATATGCATAAAGATTCAGCAAAATGACAATTCATTGATGAACTTAACATGGGTATAAATGTTTCAAATGATTTGAATCTTGCCATCGATTAGCCCTTTTAGGTTTTCTAACCAACGTATTTTCTTTTCTCTCGATGTCCTAAGTTTTGCCTGAGCTGCTCTTTTTGGGTTTTCAACTCAGCGGACTATTTTTTCTATTTTGAAAAGAGGCCCTAATTTTTACTCAATTAATAGAGTGCTAATTGACAAGATAATTAAAAATGTATTTTTTATTGGTACTGCTTTTTTGTGATTTATTTCTTTCACCTATAAGTAATAGGGATTGTGCCAATCTTGGTTAATTTGAATAGATTGGTTTATGTTCATGTCCACGACTTCAATTGTTATCTCGTTCAGCATTTCTAATCGATTGGTTGGTGCTCATGCTGCTTTGCAAGCTTGAGGTGTATGCGATGATGAGTATTGGTGCTTGATCATCAACGTTTCCTTATGAATTCATTTGTTTTTCGATGATAGGTGATATGTCAGGGATCAAATTCGATAGCTTGATTCCATCAAGGGTGAACATTTTATGTTCAATGATATTTCTTCAATGATGTAATGATTTCCCCACAAATGGTGGTGAGCCATGCGATGGAGTTGTTGATTTGCTAAACACTCTAACCCCTTCTTTGTGTCTTTGACATTGTGTCGATTGTTTGACTTTAGTTTGCTTTGTTGAAATATTGGCCTTATTTTGGCTTTGATCAATTTGACTTTTACTTGACTGATTTAATAGTCAGTGCAAGTTTCGTGCTTCGTTCCATTCTGGTTTCGTTCACTTTGACCCTTGTTTGAATTATTTAATAGTCAGTGGATGTTTCATGCTTCAAGATCTTTTTATCAATCTTACATCTTTATAGGGTGGGGAAAATGCTATCACGCGTTATCTAAGTTCTTGTGTTTGTCATTCACTTTGCCTCAAGAGTCAAATCATTTGAATTCATTACAAGTGTAAGGGATCCATTTATACCCATATTAATTTCATAACATGATGTGTCACATGTGCTAAAAAAATATTAGGTATATGTATATGAGAATGCATGATGTTAATTAATAGAATATCAAGCAAGTAAACAAAGTTCAATTTATTCAAAAAAAGTTTGAAAGCCTCATAGGCAAAGTTGCTACAAACTAATTTATTACATCATTATCATCTCGAAGTCATCTTCTTGTATTAGCGCCCTTTGGCAGGTTTGTCCATGGATTCGAAGTGCTCCATCCTCTCCGCCTTCTCAAACACTTTTTGATAGCTTGAAAAGATATCCAGCCCAAACTTGTTTTTGTATGATTACCGTGCACCATCTAGAAGTTTGGTTATCATCTCCGGTAGAGTTAAATGAGCTTGAAGCCTGACCTGTGCTGCCATCCAATGCTCATAGTATGATTTGAAGCTTTCATCCCGCTTCTTCCTTATAGCCTACAGATTTTGCAATGTGGTTTCCATTTGAGTGTTGAAACCATAATGCCCCATCATAGCCTGAGCAAGGCTATTCCAATCAGTAGCTACGTCCAACGGAAGTTGACTATACAATTAATTGACTAGGTGGCCCAAAGTGATGATGAATAGTTTAGCCATCATCCTTTCGCTGACCCTTAATGCCCTCATTACTGTTTGATAATGTGCTAAGTGAGCACGTGGGTCTCCATATTCCACGTACTTGTCAAACTTTGGCATTGCAAAGTCAAGCTGTCTTCTTCCCCAATTATTGGCTATACAGGGTATGTGTTTATTAGATGATCACCGTGAGTGGCCAAGAACTGTTACCACAATTTTGCTATGCCTGGTTATTGGAGGATGGTGTTTCCAATGCTTGGATAAAAGCCATATTACCCTTGGGGAAAGGTAGTTCCTCCGGGAGTAATCGCAAAGTTGGGCAGTTGAGGGATATTTATAACTATGAGGAAAATGGCACACTCCAATTAAAAATAGGCAGTTGGGTCACTCCTTGATAGAAAGGCCCTTGGGTGAACAGTGACTGACTAAGCTGTCCTAAGAAGAACTGATTTTGGGAAATATTGGCAAAGTTATATCCTAGTTGACCAATCTGAGCATGGTTCTTATTTAGCTGACCTTATCCTACCCTGAACTAGTAAAAGGCCGTAGGAGCTGGGTGCACCACATCATGAACCCTTTCTTTGTGTTAACCTATCCCAACGTGTCGATGAATAATTGATGCCATTTGGTCACAGTTTGCAAAGGCATTCAGGGAAGTTGCAATCTCGGTGCTCACTGACGACTGATGTGCCTGTTGAGGATTTTGTCCCATAAGAAATGGGTGATCCTCCCCCGCAACTTCCTCTAGTGGACCAGCCACCCTATTAAAACTGAAAGATGCATGTTGACTTGAATCTGAATCTAAACCTGAGTCCTCCCTTGAGTAAGTGTGTGGAACCCCCTCCAGATTGGCCATGATCGGAGAAATGTGGACTAAGCGGTGAGCATGACTCTTCCAAGCTTGGATACACAAGTAGAATACTAGACCATGCATGTAAGATTCGTGACGTGATTCATGCTGTGAAAAAAAATACGTGAGATGTTAATGTTATAGTTGCATTCACAAGGGGTAATGTGCCAATATGCGAGATAAATAGTGTAGTTGTCAATCCATTTGAAACAAAATAAGTTAGCTGTTAGATAAAATGATAATAGGTGAAAATGAAAATCCAACCCCCGGGGTTGGATTTGAGATCTATGTGATGTTTGTGTGGTATTGTAATATGAGTGGTGTATATGAGGTGACCAAATTGTATGTGTGGTGATAGGTCAATATTTTGAGATTTCGTACTATGAATAGATTTCATGAAATGAAAAGGTTCAATTAATTTCGGGTAAGCAGTGCAACATACCCTGATGAAATGAAAATAACTACCATATATAAATGATTTTATTATCTTGCCCAATTAGGGAAAAGTCTCAGATGCTGGTGTGGACATCATTATAAAAGGGTATGCGGTGATGCATGAGTTATTTCCCTTTTCAGGTGAATGGTTCGGGTATTAAGCGTATAAATTTATAAGGTAGGATTTTTGAAATAAGTTCACCCCGTGCGGGCTTTGTTCGAATGTCAGCAGGGACATCACGTGATGTGGGAAAAATGGTTTGGGTGGGTATTTTCCTTATTTAGGCTATGTGGTATGTGTGATTGCCCTATGTGAGATATGAATTAGATGTCAAGTGGAAATCATGCAGGTAATTTATGGGATATGCTATTGTCCAGTGTTGGCTAAGTATAGTATTTCAAGCGGACATCATAAAATTTTGGGTATGAAGGTATGTTTGTCTCTGTATGGGCTAAGGGTTGGACGTCGAGTGGACATCCTGCACAAATGATTATGTGTTTGCCCTACATGGGCTAAGATTCGGATGTCAAGTGGACATCTCGCTGAAAAAGGGATAAATGATGCTTCATGATTTTAACTTGTTTCATGCTATCCTAGGGTGACATAATCTCAAGTGTCAAATAATCCTAAGTATGGGCGACACCAAATTGGTATCATGATGATGAGAGGATGATACGTTTGTTTTATATTATTATTATCATGAGTGTGTGTTTTCAAGTATCTGCATTAAGATTCATGGTTAGTATGGCACATTTGTACAATGCATGATGAATCGAAAGTGCTAAACACATAACACATAGCATACAATATCCAACTTCCAACCATACAACTCCCACGCATAGGGTTTTTGGATAGTCTCTACCCTCAGTTTGGTTCATCTTAGTACCATGAGGATTCTAAGGAGCGTAGCTGCAAGAAAATATAATGCATGATCGTTTGTAGGGTAACACTCTAGGGAAAATGCGTACGGCTTATTTACATGAGGTTTGTAAACGGGTTGCTAATGTAGAAGGTTCTTGTTGCACTAAAATACACTCCAAGCCTCTCCCCAAATAGGTTTTAACTAGGGAGGTACATGCGATATAGCAACACGTGTTCCACTCGCTCAAGTACTATCTTTTCTCATGGAGGTGGATAAGTACAAGAGAAAGCTTTGCGGTAATAGGGTACCTTAAATTTACGGGCTAATCCCCTCTATTGCAATGTTTTATTATGAATATGTCTTAATTAAGAGAATATGGAATAATGTGATCAATAATTTTAGGCACTTATCCAAAAATCTAAAACCTTTAAAAAAATTTTAAGAAAAATCCCCAGCGGAGTCACCACTGTGAGCAGACGACACGGATGCGATTGGTCGTGAGCGCCCGGAGATGAGAGGCATGGTCCACTAGGATGCTTTTGTGAAAATAAAATATCGAGTCAAGGACCCAAAAGGTTTGAAAGAGAAAGCGAAAACAATTTAGATCATTACAGCCCGAATCCACAGTCTCTTAGTGTAGAGTCACCACATTGATTAGCTCTTCCAGGAATTAAAGTCTTGTGATGCTTAGCATCCAGGGGACAGTCCATTAAGACATAGAGATTCGGGTACGGGATAAGTTGCTTATTTCTTATTGGATCGCATTATATTACATCAATAGAAAACTGTATTTCTCAATTATGCATATTCGCACTTAATTCATTTTCGTATTTATAATGTATGATTCTATGCGCATGCGGAAAGCAGTAAATCCACACATAAAGCAGTAAGTAAATGCGGAAAAACAAAGATTATAAATCACATAACCTTAGGGGATGCAACCGCCTGCCTAATCTATTAATTACATTTCCCCAAAAAAGCATTTGTAATACCCGAACGAAAATAAAACCTAGTCATACATCTAACCTGCATCCATAAAGGTTAGCACAGGGTATATAGCACAGCATGAATATTTACACGTATGCTCGATTTAATTTTGACGAGGCCCATGTGGCCTAATTAAAATATCGGCGGTTTAAAATTCATATTTTAGAATAAAACATAGGTTACTCATTTTAATTAGTGAAAATGGATGCATGGCAAAAGGTGAGGTCTGTTATCTGAGAATAATTTTTATTCCCTTCGTGGGGGTATTCTAACATTTACATTTGAGAATTTTCATAATTAAATAAATAATTAAATAAAAAGGATGAACAAATAAATAATATAACAAAATAATTAAATTAAATAATACGTCGGAATTGAGAAGAAAATAAAATGTGAACCACAGGAAAAAGCAGCTCTAGGAACTCAGATGCTTACCCTTTTGTAGCGAATCCACGTAGACAAATCCACTTGATTTCCGGGAGTGCTCCTCGTTATTTTTTGTTTAATTTTTATGTGGAAAATAAATGTTATTTTTATCCAAAAAATTTTCAGATTCCCACTAAATTTGTTTCAGGTCTGAAAATATCTGAGGATTTTTGAGAAAAAGATGAAAGAAAATTGGTTTGAAAATAATAAAGTTCGGAATCCAAATGTGTTTTGGATCCGAATATAATCAAAGAATTTCTAAGAAAGATGAAAAAAAATCAGAATAATTTTATCAAGAAAAAATAATTTTTTTCTAGAAAAAAAAATGTCCCTCTTTGATGATAAGAAAAAGAAAGTATTTTTGCGGAGTATAGTTTTTTTCGGTAATTTTTCAATCCCCAAATAATGAAAAAGGTCCATCTGTTTATAGGAGGAATTCAAAAGACTCCCCCTATGAAGGGGAATGGACTCTAGCCCAAAGCAAGGATTTCTTAAGGCCATTATTCTATTTATGTTATTTTTTAAATTTTAAATTTTTTTATACTTTTAAATTATATATATATACACACAGACACATTTATTTTCTTAAAATATACACATTTATTTTCTTAAAACAAATTATTTAATTAAAATATTTTTGGATCCTTAAATATTTATTTGTCTTTTCAAAATATTTTAAGCCTTATAATTTTCACTTTTAGGCTTTTAAATATTTTTTTACGATCCTAAATATTTATTTAGGGCCCAAAACATTATTTTTTACGAGGAGAGTTCACATTCGAAGATCATCGGAAGGTCGAAAATTGTGTGATTCAAGGATAAAAATCTCGAAAAGTCATCATCATCAAACGCGCAAGCTAGTACAAAATCTCGTGCTCACACCACGGTTGCCTCCACAAACAAAGCCCTAGCGAGCTTGCCTAGTGCTGCAATCTGGGCTTGTGGGCCTTCCTACAAGCCTAAGCTTGCGGGCATGTGCGGCAGGCCCGCACCAGCTCTGTCATGGGCAGCGCTTGTGGGCCTGCAGCCCGCTAGTGCAAGCGGGCTATCCCCGTGCGCTAGTTGCACGTGAGCTATTCAGCTTGAGGGGCAGCCACGCAGGCCCCACTCCGAACATCCCATGTTCATTTGGGACCCACTCGCAACATGAAAATTCTCTTGCTCCACTCCGTTCATTTTTCCCTATTTTATATTTATTCACTTTAATTATTAATTTGGTCCACCCAATTAATAATTGTTTTAACGAATTAGATAAACAAATATTCTCGGCACGCTGACCCTTTCCTTTGAAAGGTTTCTTAGTCATCTTCCCCTTTAAACAGGGTTCGCAAGCACCATAGGATTCTCATTCCATTAGGCCCAAGTCTCCACATTTGTGTAACTTAGTTAAGCGAGTCTCATATATATGGCCTAGACAACAGTGCCATAAGTATGAGGATTTCTCATATCCAATCTCGATTTCTTAACAATGTTCATGTTTAGAATTTCAGTTTTAGTATCTAGAACATAAATGTCATCAACAGATATTCCACAAGCATAAAGAACATTATCGCATCTAATTTGACATTTATTATTAGAGAATAAAATTTCAAATCCCTTTGTTGCTAAATGTGTAACAGAATTAATATTCTTAGTGACATTAGGAATATAATAGAAATTGTTCTAAACTAAAAGTATGCCACTAAGCAAACGAAGGCTATATGTCCTTATAGTTTTTGCAGCAACCCGTGCTCAATTTCCAACTCTTAGGTCTATTTCCCTCTCTGCAAGCCTCCTACTATTCTACAATTTTTGCATAGAAATATAGATATGAGTACAACAACCAGTATCTAATACCCAAGTAGACTCATAAAGAACTATAGAGAAACTCTCTATCATGAACGTACTTGAAGTTCATAAAACTTATAAAAGAAATCTAGCATCTAAGTTTAGAACGTTACCAGTTGACGAGGGCTTCTCTTTCTCATTTGGATGCGACGTTCCTTAGAGGAATTCGGTAGAACTTCGTCAGCATGAGCCTCCAAACTAGGATAGCCTCTATGATTGATCCACATGGATCTTCACCGACCAAAACCTTGTAGAGGTAGAACCTGTTAGTTGACAGTAGCTGTTAGACCACTTGAAGACCAACCCGAAAATATAAACTGAGAAGACTCTCTTCAAATGGAAAGATCCTTCTACACAAATTCTTTGTTGTTTAGAGAAACTCATGAAGGATCTCGCACAATGAATGAAGAAGGAGATGTCGAACTTAGAGAGAAAAGCTGAGCTAAAGTGTGTTGAATAGTGAGAGAACTATAGGCCTATTTATAGGGAAAGGGGGAGTTTTTTACTCCCCTTATAACTAAATGTTGGATAGGAATATTCCCATCCCATATGTCGGTTAGCCACGCAGGTCACTTGGACATGCGGGCTAACCCGCGGCTTCCTCCATTAGGCAAGCCCTACTTGCCTAGTGTCTAAGCTAGGCTTGTGGGCTAGCGCGCATCTCACGCGCAAGCGCTGCCATGGGTAGCTCTTCCGGGTCCACAAGCGAGTGCGAGATTTCCCCATATGCTAGGGGGCCGTTAGCTTTTTAGCTTACGGGGCAGCCGTGCAAACCCCACTTTGAACATCTCATGTTCGTTTGGGGCCCACTCGTAACGGGAAAATTCATTTCCTCTACTCCGTGAATTTTTTGTATTTTCTCTTTATTCCCTTTAATTTTTAATTTTATCCAACCAATTATTACTACTTCTAATGAATTCGACAAACAAATATTCTCGACATAGACCCAATCTGTAGGTTCTTTACTTAGTCTGATAAAGACCCAAAGTGTGTAACCTCATTGGATCCCAAAGTATTGAGCCGCTAGAGGTTAACCAAAAATTGGCTTCCCTTTCGAGAACCTTTAGGCTCAGTGTTCCAGACCGATATGGAACCCGATAGCTCAAGATGATCAAATGGCCTTTCTCGCAAAGGCGAATGATCCCCCGATACTTGGAACGTCACATGCTTGTGACTTGATCCAGTTCTGCAGTAATAACCAATACAATACACTCCTTCCATCAGGTTAAGTACCATATAGAATATTGAGCTTGGATTAAGTTTTAGCTCATGTAATACCCGTAGTTATCCTGAATTTAGACTTGTTCACAAAGAACACCACTCAGCCATTATGTATTGATAAGTGTATAATTAAAATTATTATTATAACATTTTCAATCATAAAATGATATGGTTTTGTCTCATTTTACACTTCATATAAAAGATTTCACATGGTATGTAGTTGTTTTTTATGCAAATGCAGAAACTAGGTAAATCTTGGGAGTAAAATGATTAAAGATGGAATTCTATGTAAAAAGAGTGAAAAAGGTGCAAAAACATGTGTGGAACACAAGGATTTGGCTTAGGATCGAAGCTGCTGAAGATCGGTAAAGTAGCAAGAAGAATTTTGAAGAAAAACTCAATTCACGGTTGTGACACCCATTCTCGGTCACGACTTGTTATTCTTCAAAATAGAAAGTTGCCAACCATTAGTCACGACCGTGACATGTGATTTGCGATCGTGACATGAGACGCTTATTTGTTATCTCTTTTCAACTACCAATCACTAGATAACAACGATCAAATGCCATCAATTGCCAACCGAAAAGACACCTTTTGGAAGTCAACCAATCATAAAAAGGTGCCTTTCCATTATGGATGAGGATGAATCTTTACATCCAATCATATAGAAGTGATGCAAACCTTCGCCAATGGACACGACTCTTCGTACTCTATAAATAAGGTTCAAATCTAACCATTTTCGTGGCATGGCATGGTATGGGCAATAGGTAGTAGGCATTAAATGATAGTATGTGTGTATATTTAGAGAGTGAAAATATCTAGATTTCGCTACGTTAAAAGTCTTAGCGAGAAAAATGTATAAGTGATCCGATTCTTATTTCAATCACCATATTTCTACACAAATTCGAGCGTTTATTGTATGAGTGTAATTGAAAAGCACTTATCAATAAAAGTTTTCATTCTTCAACATTCTTTTATTCGATATTCACAAAGAATAACATCCTAGCAGAGGTTCTGTACGAGTCGAGATCGAATTCAAAGTAGACGCAGGAATTGCGGGAATTGACGACTCCCATTAAAGAGTGGATATGGTTTGATCAACTTTAGCTTTCACTTACATACCTTACAACTTTACTTTGTTTTCTACTTATACTTTCTATTTCGAAATTTATGATATGTCTATGTGTCATAACGAGTATTTCATCTTGAATCATTTATATTAATCAATTTATATGCTTTCGAGTTAACTTTAAGAGTGATTTTGGGGTTAGCCAGATTGTGTATAGTCACTGGAATTTTTATTATAACGCTATTTAGTGAGCCAACATTTTTGGAGTGGTAACTTGCTAAATATGGCTATGTGAGAGCGACCCGTACTAAGCATGGTAATATTGTTATCTAGGTTCTTATAAGTGTCATAATTTGTTTACCCTACATTTAGAAAAGTCATCTCATGTGTTACTCTGTGGTAAATTAATGAACATTAGGGCGTCTAGAACTGTATTTGTTGAAGTTATTTAGTGTACGAAATATTCTTGATGATTTTGCATGTTTTTTCTCTACTAAACTTGTTCTTAGGAAATATCTACATATTTTACATTTTCTCTTGTCTATTCATGTATCTGTCTATTCATCAGTCTATCAACCAAACCATCCAAACCCTACAAATTATCTTATTTCATTAGTTCCGTAACTCTAGTTGGTCTTCAGAATCGAATTCCTTCCCTGTGGGATCGATATCTTTTAAAACTACATCGAAACTGTATACTTGCAGTGGTCACCATTTTTCTATTTTGATAAGCAGTATTGACAACACCTGTTCGTATTTTGAACTTTTAACTTATCGGTTGAAAAGTGGGGAACAAGGTTTTTAGCTTCATCACTGAATATAAGTCCATCTAAATTAGTATAACCTTGTGATCATGTATCAAGATTGATTAAAAATCCATTCTATCAATCTTATACTCTGATCAGAGGATTATGAGTGTGTCACTTCAACAAGGGGCCCTAAGCTACATCTACCATTATATCATTATATTAGACTCGATAGATCCCATCTTGACTACTCGGCTTACCAACATATGATCATCACTATACCCGTAATCACCCGTATCATCCTGATCGTCAAGGTATGAATAAGTATGACCCAAAGTATAGCAACTCCTATATAAGGTAACTAGTATCTCAGGTCTGAGGATACTTGTACTGCTACTGCAATAAGACATGACACTAATACATGGACATAGTTATTTTCGAGTGTCGTTCTTATAGCATTCTCCAATGAATTACCCGAATACAATCATATGTTAACTCAAGGTACCACCTTCAACTCATGAGATCGGTTGCTTAGATCTAATCAAAGGAGTAAGCCTACACATGCTAGTTTGTCTATTCTATTGATGTCAAAGTACTAGTGGCACGCTGACCCTTTCCTACATAGGTATGTTCATATCAAAGTACCCGTAATTACCCCGTATCATCCTGATCGCCAGGGTATGAATAACTATGACCCAAAGTATAGCAAATCTTACATAAGGTAACCAGTATCTCAATTTTAAGGATACCTGAACTGCTATTGCAATAAGACATGACACCAACACATGGATGTAGTTATTTTCGACTGTTTGTCTTGTAGTGGTCTCCAATGTATTACACGAATACATTCATATGTTACTTCAAGGTACCACATTCAGCTCGTGAGATCGGCTGCTTGGATCTAATCCAAGGAGTAAGCCTACACATGCTAGTTTGTCTACTTCATTGATGTCCAGTCTGAATGAAACTATTACAAGGGATATTTAGACTATTCATAGTAACACGTGTGTGTAGTTCTCACACCACTTAGCTCCCACTATGTCCTCGCACTGTCACGCTATGAAGTAGTCATGGACTTTGTTTTATCAATGCGCATATACATAATAACATACATACATATGTTGTAAACATAAATATATATATATACATACATATATATACATACATACATACATCTA
>CATIWQ010633118.1:0-12441 GCA_949673415.1 Euphorbia schlechtendalii | reverse complement strand
CTTTAACTGGCAATAAGAAAAGTAGGTTTAGCAATTTCTTTAGTTCTATATAAGTCTTAATTATGCCAATCGTTGAGAACTAAAACTATAATGATTTCAAATTTATGATTTTATTTTGAATCAGATGAAATTGTAATGTTCGCAAATGCTAGTGGAGAAGCTTTAACTGGACTGGATTCTATTGTCATAGTTATGGATGAATGAGGTTTGGAAGCAGAAATATGATGCTTCAACAGAAGGTATGCAACTTACTTGATTTGTATCAGTTTATATTATATCTAAATAATAAATTCATTGTGTTAGGATTTGAGACTCGCTCTAGGATTAACAGAATCTATTTTCGAACCAACTTTGATCGCTGTCGCTACCAATGAATTGTTTAAGGTTGCTAAGAGTCACATGCTCAACGATAATGATTTTTCTGCATTATTGAAGCACTTAAAGTCAAAATAAAATCTTGAATTATTTTGAATACATATAGGAAACTCAAAGCAAATTGTGTATGCAATTACATGGCTGAATTCTGCAGTCCTTTTGTTTTGCTCATTAGTGATGGCCTCCACTACAATTTTACCATCCACTTTAACCATTACATTCTTATATCTCTGCTCCCATGTCAACTTCAAAACTTCCCAAACTCCCCATAACTCTTATTTCATAACAAAGCACAAAAATGTTTCTTCCAAATCCAAAAATCCATTTCCCTTGCACATCTCTTAAAATTCCACCTGATGACGCATGGAAACCTGCATTTCTAATTGACTGCCAGTGTTTATTTTAACCCAATTTTTTGGCAGATGTGTCCAGCAAGTACATATCCAATTTCGGTCTGCAATCCTATGATTTTTTATGGATCGCCACCATTTTACATTGTGATAGTAAGATCCTTGATTCCTACCACTGCAGCTTGCGGATCCCACAACTTATGATCAAGAACAGATTTTGAGTCGTACTTGAAGAACAACAAGAAGAAAGGTTACTGAAGCGGGAAAGATGAAATAAAACATGTTAACTTACAAGGAATTCAAGATATTGTAACTTTGCGTGACTTTCAATGATAATTATACTAGGTTTAATAATTTTTATGCTAGGTATAATATATAATTTATCATGTATAACATCTTTTATACCAGGTATAACATCTTTTACGATAGGAATTGATTGTTTATATTAGCAAGTTAACAGATTAAAATCAATGAATGTAAGATGTATCCGGAATAGAAGATATGTTACCATTGAAGTTGATCTCATAAAATTTCAAAGTGATTTAAAATTCTTATAATATACCAGGTATAATAGTCATTATACCTGGTACAATAGTCAATATATATGGCATAATAGCTCTTTCACTAGGTATACGACATTCATAATATGGTTTTGATGTAAAATTGAGTATTGTCTTTGGATATAAGAATGAAATAGCTTGTATACCAAGTATAATAACTCGTATACCAGGTATAATAGCTCGTATACCAAGTATAATGCCTTCATAAAATGATTTTGCTGTGAAATTGAGTATGGTTTAAGAGTTAGTATACCTGAGCCATGCCAATACAAAAAGAGGGTAAAAGAAAAAATAGCAACTTAAAAAATGGGCAAAGTGAAAATATTTTGCTATTATGGCAAAAGTAAAAATAATTTGCCCAAACAAGGGATTCACTTTTATTCCCCTAGTTGATAAAGAGGTATTACCAAGCCCATACCCACCTTAACCATCAGAAGCCCAAATAAAGCCCCGTAACCATCTTAATGCATATAAATATCAGTATTCTCCTTACACCCAGGGTATGCCCACTGGTCTAGACTCTCTTTGCACTTTCCTAGATATACTAGGCCTTAGGCATCATAGAGGTTTTAGTTAAATCTTTATGTCCTCTTCTAGCTGTACAAATCACAAGTACAAGGGCCATGAAAGAGACAATTTTCACCAATTACTACATCACGCTGCTATAACTTTCTAGTAGAACCCAAGTTAATAGTACTTCACAGTACTTAAATGTTTGGAAATAGCAAACTATCTAGGATAGTGAAATTAATTGAGTATACTCTTAATTAATGAAGCTGACTTGAGTGTGTTTAAGGAAAAACAACTCAGTTTTCTGAGTAATTAATTAAGTTACGGCTTAGAGTAGGAAAAGCTGAGTCTGTGCTAAGTACTACCTAGTTTAGAAGGATACCAACTCAACTGTGCTGAGTTAACTTTTATTAATTAAAAGTAACCTGACACTTAGAGAATTAAATGACACTTGTGCTACAAATGTGCTCAGTGAGAAACTGAATATTCTTTAGATGCTTTTCAGGTTAAAAAGAGCTGAAATTAAAGAAGATTTTCAGTGATCCTCATAATTCAAATAGGTGTCAATACAGAATGTTGGAGATTCCTCACTAAAGTCCAAGATAAAAGGAATCCTGTGATATGTGTCGTTTCTCAATGTCTTCGTTCGACTCTGCTAGCATCAGCAATGTCAACCAATCTCAAGATTCCACGTTGCATTTCGCGCGCCTCTCTCTTAGATCGATTTGCTTGAAGATAAATGAGATTTTATCAACGAAATTTTATCAAGCCTCAAAGTTCAAATTTCTGTCTCTAAACGTCCTGGAATCTGTCTCAAACGAGAAAATTTGAAAGATATGAAGAGAAGAGAAATTGAAAAATTTCAAGGATGAAAAAGTTTGCAACATCTACTTTGTAAAGCATCAAGTATAAATAGAAGACTGAAGCAGATGTTCAAACTTGGTAAATCACCTCAAATTTCTTTAATAGCTGAAACTCTGTTCAAATACTCCTAGCTTCAAGAAATTCCAATTCAAGGAATCAGCAAACATCCATTTCAAATCTATTTGTAATAGAGAGAATCAATTTTAGATTTAACATTGTAAGGATTCAACAATTTATAAGTTGAATTCAGTTCGTAAACTTTTATTCAAATCTGAGTGTTAGTTTAGGAAGGGTACCCAAACTGAGTTGAGTGGTACTTAGAAAGAAAGGTACTTTCTATAGAATGTGTCTACCCACTGTAAAGGCTGCTCCGCCTAAGTAAAACAAGAACACTAGTGAATTTAAGCTCGGAGAAGGAATCCAGGGATTGGAGGTAGGCTCGAGGCCGAACCAAGATAAAACCAGGTGTTGACGTTCTAAACTTTGCTTTAGCTTTTATCGTTCAAACTCATTCATCATTCTTTCTATGTTTATCGTTTTGCTTGAAAAACCAATTCGAGCTGAGTAGAGTACTCAGCAAGAGATTGCTGAAAAACTGTGCCAGCAAAACTGAGCAGTTTATAAGTTTTTAGACCAACTCGGCACGCATAACTCATCGCGCATCTAAAAACTTAACTTGGTTAAATATTTTTACAAATCTATAAAGTAACCAAGAATCGCGTTCACCCCCCTCTGCGGTTGTTTATAAGCTGTCTAAGGACTAACATTTTCCAGAACTGATACACTTTTGTATATGCCTGGCACTAGGAGTGTTCATCACTTGGTTCGGTTAATAATCGAACGTAATCGATTACATAAAAAAGAATACCTTAAAAAATTGGAACCGATACAGAACCGATATAAAAAGTAATTGAACCGAATTGAATAATTCGATTCGGTTGGTTCGGTTCATTTAACTGAATTATCACATGTATTTATTTTTTATTTATATATTTGAAATTTCATGTTCATAAATAGATCTTTTATATCATTTAAATATCTAATAAATGATGATGAAATTACTATAACATAAAATTGAAATTAAAAATAAATTAATAAGTGACATACTAATAGTTCATAGACTAGAATTATGTAACCGAGTGAGGATATGTAATTAATAAAAAACAAACAAATGAAAGGAGACTATACAATAAATAATAGTCTTAAAAATACAATAAATAAAGTTAATATCACTCATATTTATATCATGACAATAATGTTTGTGATTTATTAAAGTTAAAATATATATTATATATGGAGTTAATTATTTTAATAGAAATTAGAATTAATAGATTGGTTCAGTTATATCGGTTATTTTTCAATTAAAAATGAACCGACCTAATAAACCATGAATATATAAAATGTACAACCAACATCGAACCGTTTAGACCGAAAATCGAACCAAAAAAACCAAATGTCATTGGTTTGGTCGGTTATGTTCGGTTAGGTTCGGTTTTTGAACACCCTACATACAACAATATTGGAAAACTAGAAATACTTAATTGTAACATAACAAATAAGATAATTATAATATGTATTATTGATGATAGATGTTGAACCCAAGTTAATAATATTTCTCAATATTTAAAAGTTTTGGAAATAATAAACTAACTAAAATAGTGAAATTAATTGAGTACTAAGTATACTCTTAAGTAATGAAGTTTACTTGAGTTTGTTTAAAGGAAAATAATTCAGTTTACTGAGTAATTAATTAAATTACGGGTTAGAGTAAGAAAAGCTGAGTTGAGCTGAGTATTATAAGATATTTACTCAGCAGTGCTGAGTTAGCTTTTTAATATAAAAGCTGTTTGACACTTAGAGAAATATTTGACACTTGTGCTTGTAACGGTTTTTGTGAAAAATAGAATATACTTTGATACTTTTCAGGAGAAAAAGTGCTGAAATTAAAGAAGATATTCCAGTGGTCCTCACAATAAAAAAGGTGTCAGTATCGAATGTTGGAGATTCCTCACTAAAGTCCAAGACAAAAGGAATCCTCTGACATGCGTCGTTTCTCAGTGTCTCCGCGCACCTCTGCAACGTCAGCAAGTCAATGAATAGTAGCATTCCACGTTGCAACTCGCGCACCTCCCTATTAGATTGTATTGCTTAAAGGAAATGAGTTTTTGACAACATATTAATATCGCGCTTCAACATTCAAAATCTCTGTCTCTAAACGTCCTATAATTTATCTCCAACACGAAAATTTGAAAGATTTGAAGAGAATAGATATTGAAGAGCTGTTAGGATGAGAAGTTTGCAACGGCTATTTCCAAGAGCTTCAAGTATAAATAGAAGACTGGAGCAGACGTTCAAACTTGGTGAATCACCTTGAATTTCTTTAAGAGCTAAAACTCTGTTCAAATACTCACAGCTTCAAGAAATTCCAAATCAAGCAATCAGCCAACGCTCACTGTCAAATTTGTTTGTAATAGAGAGAAAAAAATAGCACTTAAGATTTAACATTGTAAAAGATTCAACATTTTATAAGTTGAATTCCTTTGTTCACAATTTCTTTAAAAATCTAAGTGACGATTTGGGAAGGGTATCCAAACTGTGGATTGAGTTGTAGTTAGAAAGAAAGGTACTTTCTGTAATTGTGTCTACCCATTGTAAAGGCTTCTCTGCCTAAGTAAGGAATGAATCACTAATGGATTAAAGCTCGAAAAGGAATCCGGGGACTGGAGGTAGGCTAGGGGCCGAACCAGAATAAAATCTCAGGTGTTGAAGTTCTTACCTTACTTGTGCCTTTATTGCATTTCTCATTCATCATTCTATCTTTGTTATTTGTCATTTTGCTTAAAAATCCAATCCATGATGAGTAGAGTACTCAGCAAGTAATTGAAGATAAACTGTGCCTACAAAGCTGAGCAATTTTATAGTTTTTAGACCCAGTTCAGCACGAAGCACTCAACACGCATATATAAACTAAACTTGGTAAATATTTTTATAAAATATAAAAAGTAACCAAGAATTGCAATCACCCCCTCTGTTATTTAATTAAGCCGTTTAGGTCCAACAAGTGGTATCAAAGTAGTGCTCAACTTATAGACTAATCGTCTTTGAGTTAAAGATTCATAAATGGCTCATAACAATTTCAGTTTCGGCTCAAGACATACAATGCTCCTGATGGAGGGAATGTCTATAACTAGGTCACTGTTGTTCAACTATAATCACTAAAATTTTTTTAAAAGTCGCATGAAAAATTTTATTCTTTCTCAAAGCATGCAAGCATGGCTCACTATTGAGGTTGGCTTGCGAATTCCTACTGTAATTAGGAATGGGCAATGTGTTCTAGTCGATTTAGAGGATCATGATGACGTTGACTCGAGGCTTCTCAAAGAGAATGTCGCAGCGATCAACTACTTGTACTGTACGTTAGATCTTGCTGAATTTAACAAGGTATCAGGCTACGAGACATCATCGGAAATCTGGAAGAAGCTGGAGATTACCTATGAGAGGACTGACAAGGTCAAGGAGTCCAAGATCAACCTCATGCTGAGAGAGTATGAGATGTTCTAGATGGGCGCTAGCGAGGGTATTTAGGCGATTAATACTAGGTTCATTAACATTGTTAATGAATTGAAGAGGCTTGACAAGGAATTCTGTTGATCCCAAATCAATAGTACTTCACAGTACTTAAACATATTGAAAATAACAAACTGACTATGATAGTGAAATTAATTGAATACTAAGTATACTCTTAATTAATGAAGTTTACTTGAGTTTGTTTAAGGGAAAGCAACTCAGTTTACTGAGTAATTATTAAGTTACGGCTTAGAGTAAGAAAGCTAAGTTGAGCTGAGCATTACATAGTTTATAATATATTTACTCAGCTATGCTGAGTTGGCTTTTTATTATAAAAGCTGTGTACCTTTAACACTTAGAGAAATATTTGACACTTGTGCCAATAACGGTCTCTGTGAGAAACAGAATATACTTTGATGCTTTTTAGGAGAAAAAGGATTGAAATTAAAGAAGATATTCCAGTGGTCCTCACAATAAAAAAGGTGTCAGTATGGAATATTAGAGATTCCTCACTAAAGTCCAAGACAAAAGGAATCCTCTGACATTCATCATTTCTCAGTGTCTTCGTGCAACTGTGCAACGTTAGGAAGTTAATGAATAGAAGAATTCCACATTACAACTCGCGCGCCACTCTATCAGAATGGATTTCTTGAAGACAAACAAGTTTTTGATAACGGATTAGTAGTGAGAATCTGTTAGACATGATGTATGCCCTAAAGGCAATTAAGGTGATATATCTTAATTAGTTATAATGTACAAATAGTTTCAGATTATTATTAATAATAATTAAGGCATCTTTGTTGCTTATTAGTGTTTTCAATTTATTTATGTATCTCGCTGGTATCATTTATGTATAGTATTATATATATGCTCATTGATAAGATAAAGTCCATGACTACTTCATACTGTAAAAGTGCGAGGACATAGTGGGAGTTATGTGGTGTGAGAACTACACTTACGTGTTACTATAAATAGTCTAAATATCCCCTGTCATAGTTTCATTGAGACTAGACATCAATGGAATGGAAGACTAGCATGTGTAGGCTTACTCCTTGGCTTAGATCCAAGCAGCTGATCTCATGAGCTGAAGGTGGTACCTTGAGCTAAAACATAAATGTATTCGGGTAGTACATTGGAGATCGTTATAAGAGATACACTCAGAGATAACTATATCTATGTGTTGGTGTCATGTCTAATTATAGTATTAATACAAATATCTTGTGACATGAGATACTGGTTACCTTATGTAGAAGTTGCTACACTTTGGGTCATACTTATCATACCCTGGCAATTATGATGATATGCGTGATTACGGGTATAGTGATGATCAAATGTTGGTAAGCCGAGTAGTCAAGATGGGATCCATTTCTCCTGATATAGTGATATAATGGGAGATGTACGTTAGGGCCCCTTGTTTAAGTGACACACTCATAAACCTTTGATCATAGTATAAGATTGATAGAATGGGTGTCTAGTCAATCTTGATACATAATGGCAAGTGGTGTTCTTCGTGAACAAGTCTAATTCCAGGATAGCTACAGCTATTGCATGAGGTAACACTTAATCCAAGCTCAATAAACTGGATGTTACTTAATCTGATGGAAGGATTGTATTGTATTTGTTACCACTACAGAACCGGATCAAGTCATGAGCACGTGATGTTCCAAGTATTGAGGGATCATACGCCTTTGCTAGAAAGCCATTTGATCGTCTAGAACTATCAAGTTCTATATTGATATGGAATACTGACCCTAAAGGTTCTCGGATGGGAAGCCTAGTTTAGGTTAACCTCTAGCGGATCTATACTTCGGGATCCTATGAGGTCACACACTTTGGGTCTTTACTGGACTAAGTAAAGAACCTAAAGACTAGGTCTATGCAGAGAATATTTGTTTGTTAAATTCATTAGAAGAATTATTAATTGGTTGGACCAAATTAATAATTAAAGGGAATAAAGAGAAAATAGGGAAAAGTGCACTAAGCAGAGCAAGGAAATTTTTCTTGTTACCAGTGGACCCCAAATGAACATGAGATGTTCGGAGTGGGGTCTGCATGGTTGAGCAGCGACCTAAAAAGCTCACGGGCCGTAAGCGAGCGCTAGCGGGCTGCAAGCCCCCATGGCAGCTCTTACGCGGGCCTGCCTTGTGATAAGGGGCCGCGGGTTAGCCCGTGGGTAATTGACCTGCTTGGCTAACCTGCTTGTGGGATGGGAATCTTCCCATCCCACATTGAGTTTTTGGGGGAGTCTAACACTCCCCCTTTTTCCAATACATAGGCCTCCCATTCTCTTTGTTTCACACACTTCAGCTTAGTTTTTCTCTCTGATTTTTACATCTCTTTCTTCGTGCATTGTGCGAGATCCTTCACAAGTTTCTCCAAACAATGAAGAATTCATTAGAAGGCTCCTTCTATTTGAAGAGAGCCTTCTCAATTTATATTTTCAGGTTGGTCTTCGAGCGGTCTAGCAGCTGCTGTCTACTAATGGAATCTACCTTTACGAGGTTTTGGTTGGTGAATATCTATGTGGATCAATCATGGAGGCTATCCTGGTTTGGAGGCTCATGCTAACGAAGTTCTACCGAATATCTCTAATGGAACGCCGCATCCAAAAGAGAAAGAGAAGTACGCATCAACTGGTAATGTTCTAAACTTAGATACTAGGTTTCTTTTATAAGTTTTATGAACCTATCAGTATTTATGGAACATGTTAAATTTAGATTATATCAATCATGGAATGCTTAGGAGATCTTTTAGGTTAATTTTAAGTTTTGAAATTTTGCCTTGCTATGTTGCATATTTAATTACTATCTTAATTAACTAGCAGTGGTATAAGAGTCTGCCTTATGCTATGCATAATTGATTATAATATGCTAAAATGATATTTTCTGTGAATTGATTAAAGTATGCTATGCATGAATTAGGTTTCAATTCCTATTTTAGAAAATTATGTGATAACTAGATTAAGGTCAAACTTTGTCTAGGTGATTATCATATAAATTAATAATGTTTTACCACTTGTGTAAATGCTTTAATTGAGGGTCATTCCGTACTTCACTCAATTAAAGAACGAAATCTTTATCATGATTTTCCATGGTACAACGAATTAAAGTGCCCTTGGTTATTTTAGCAAGGATTGGACTTGGCTGCTCATTCACTTTAAGGGGGCCTCTCTTACCTAGAAATCTCCACCAGTATTAGATTTAAAAGTACCTAAGGGACTTATATGACTTAGTTGATTTCTAGTATGGGAATTGGATTCCGCATATGGTTTTACAAACATGATTTAAGCTATTAAATTAAAACTTATAGACATAGGTGCAATAACTTAAACATGGACCTTGTTTGTTTTACATGCTATGTAGAGTCTTGGCATAATGGAATGATTATGATATACTAGTCCCGAGCATGTTCCCTTAGAGTTAATAATTCCAAATAGCCCGAAATTATTATTTTCATAATCATAACCATCGTATACGACCTAGAATTGGGCGAGACCAGCGGCACCAATAAAATCCTTACAATAATATTAAGGCGGTATATTAGTCTTCCCGTCATAAGTCGTGATACGAACCTTCTTAACGGATGTAAGAACATATACAACATGCCTTACCTTAACATGTGTTTGGTCATGAGAATAGATGGGGTTAATGCCTTAACCAAAATGGGTTATTTATCCATATTATTGGAGCTAATCCCAGATTGGAGACACATTTAAGGACTCGTACAATTGGGTACGCACGTATCTAGAAAGAAAACTCAAATGGATTAGCAATTGCATGATATGCAAATGAACGGGTTGCATCCATGGTTATCTTATTATGGCTTGACCTGCTACAGTGGGGGTCATAATTAGTGGCTATGGATGCTACGTACTAAGGAAAATTGGTTAAACTAAATTTCCTGAATTTATATAGAAGGGGCTATTTGAATGTCGAAAAAATAATAAGAATTATGTGTTTAATTAAAGACCTTATATTAAATGCATGTACATGTACTAATGTCTTATATCTAGGTTGAATAATGAATCCAAACATAAATCACCATCTGATACTTGACAATAAATTGACAAGGATCAATTTTGACGACTAGTTCAAAACTCTTAGAAAGGAGCTTGAGGAAAGCCACATGGATTATGTTCTAGATAATCTAGAACCAACCAATCCTTATGTTGAGGCTTTTATTCAAGAGAAGGAAGCATATCTTAAGCATAAGAAGGATGCTTTCATGGTTGTGAGCACGGGATTTTGTACCAGCTCGCGCGTTAAATGATGATGGCTTTTCGGGATATTTATCCTCGAATCACACGATTTTCGACCGTTCGATGATCTTCATATGGGTGTCTTCCTCGTCTCTGAATTTAAAAGGACTTTAATTCAGAAAATTAACTAAAAAATATAAAAATACACAAAAAAAATTTGAAAATGCAACCGGAAGCCGGATCCGGAGCCCGCCTCGCCTATACTTGGAGAGGCACAGCTCGCTAGAGGGCTGGCCAACCTTGCCAGGGGCCTGGCGAGGCTCACCAGTGACCTGGCGAACCTCACCATGTCCTGGCGCGGCTCGCCAAACCTTGGCGAGCCTCGCCAAGTTATTTGGCGGACTTGCCAAACTTTCTGGCGAGGCCTCGCCAGACATTCTTACATTTTTTGGATTTTTTTGAGTTTTTTCTATAAATAGTCGAACCTTTTTGGACTGAAGGGGGCTGAAAATTCAGAGAAAAATTCTCTATTTCAAATAAAAAAAATACAAACAATATTTCTTACTTCTATTTTTTTCTTGGATCCAAAACACTTTTGGATCCCAAATCTCTTCATCATTTAATCAAATTTCTTCATCTTTTCTTCTTAAATCCTTAGATATTCTCGGGTCTAAAATAAATTTAGAACCCGAGTCGGATTATCTTTTGTATAAATAATCACATATTTTCCAATTAAATTACACTAAAATTCCAAGAATTAAACAAAGATTTTTTGGACTTTTACATCAACAATTTCACCTAAACCTAATGAACGAGGGACACTCCCGGGGATCGAACGAACACGCCGAAGTGGATTCATACACAAGGGTGGGCCTCTGAGTTCCTAAAGTTGCAAATTTCATGCTTTCATCTGCTTTCATCTTCTTCTGATTTTATTGGTGGACCTAGGAATTATTTTTATTCCTTGTTATTGTAAATGTTGTAATATTCTTCTTCTTCATCTTTTATTTCTCCCTTTTTTATTTATTTTGTATGTTAGAATACCCCCACGAAGGGAATAAAATAGATTCCCGGATAACAGACCTCACCTTTTTCCATGCGGTCATTTTGACTAATAAAATTGACCAACATACGTGTAAATAAAAATGAACTATTTTTATTTAAATTAACAACTTTAAAATCTTCAATGTTTTAATTAGACCACACGGGCCTCGCTAAAATCAAATCGAGCATACATGATGTCCCATGTGCTAACCTTTGTGGATGCAGGTTAGATGTATGTTTAGGATTTTATTTTTCCTTCGGATATTGTACATATTTTACGGAAAATGTAATTAATAGCTTAGCGGGCGGTTGCATCCCCCGATTTTTGGAAGCCTTGTAATTTTTATTTTTAGCATTTATTTTCTACATTTATTTACTGCTTTGTGGATGATTTATTATTCTGCCTTGTGGATGATTTATTATTTTTGCACATACGTGAATCATGCATGTAAAGTCTAAAAAAGACCTAAGTGCGAATATGCATAACTAAAAAAATACGGTTTTCTGTAGATGTAATATAACGTGATCACTTAAGAAATAAGCAACTTATCCCGGACCTGAATCTCTGTGTCTTGGTGGGCCGTCCCCCAGACGGTAAGCCTCACAGGACTCTAATTCCTGGAAAGAGCTAATTCAGGTGGCGACTCCACACTAAGAGATAGCAGATTCGGGTTCGAACCGATCTAAATTGTTATTGCTTTTCTCTTTCAACCTTTTTACTGGGTCACTGGCCCGGTGCACCTTTTTTTTCAAACACCCCAGTGGATCGTGCCTCTCATTTCTCACGCTCTCGGCCCACCTCTCCATGTTGCCCGCTCACAGTGGCGACTTCGCTGGGGATTTTTCTAAAACTTGTTTTTTCTCAAAGGTTTTAGATTTTGGATAAGTGCCAAAAATTATTGATCACATTATTCCGTTTTCTCTTAATTTTGACATGTTCATTATAAAGCATTGCAGAAGAAGGGATTACCCT
>CATIWQ010632950.1:0-13022 GCA_949673415.1 Euphorbia schlechtendalii | reverse complement strand
GCCCACCAAGACACAGAGATTCGGGTCCGGGATAAGTTGCTTATTTCTTAAGTGATCACAATATATTACATCTACAGAAAACCGTTTTCTTTTAATTGTGCATATTCTCACTTAGGTCATTTTTTAGGCTAAAATGTATGATTCACGTATTGCAAAATATAAACCATTCACAAAGCGGAAAAATAAACCATCCACAAAACCGTAAGTAAATGCGGAAAGTAAATGCGGAAAATAAAATTACAAGGCTTTAAAAATCGGGGGATACAACCGCCCACTATCCTATTAATTACATTTCCCGAAAATGAAAATGCGATACCGGAAGGAAAGAATAAAAGCCTAAACATACATCTAACCTGCATTCACAAAGGTTAGCACAGGGGATATATCACGTATGCTCGATTTGATTTTGGTGAGGTTCGTACGGCCTAATTAAAACATCGACGATTTGAAGTTGTTAATAAAAATAGTTCATTTTTATTTACATGTATGTTGGTCCATTTTAATTAATGAAAATGATCACATGGCAAAAGGTGAGGTCTGTTATCCGGGAATAATTTTAATTCCCTTCGTGGAGGTATTCTAATCCAAAAATTAAAAGAAATAAGAGAAGAAGGAGATTACAACATTATTTACAATAATAAGAAATAAAAATAATTCCTAGGTCAAAAATAAAAATTAAAAAGAAAATACGATGAACATGGAATTTGCAGCTCTAGGAGCTCAGAGGCTTTACCCTTTTGGCGTGAATCCACTTCGGCGTGTCCGTTCGATCCCCGGGAGCGTTCCTCGTTCGTTTTTTGTTTAAGTGAAAAGGTTGATGTAAAAGGTCCAAAAATCTCCATTTAATTCTTGGGATTTAATATAATTTAATTGGAAAAATAATTGTTTAGTTGGAAAAACAAAGTGTTTATTTATCCAAAAGATAATCAGACTCGGGTTCTAAATTGGTTTTAGACCCGAGAATGTCTGAGGAATTTAGAAGAAAAGATGAAGAAATTTTATAAAAAGATGAAGAAATTTTATAAAAAGATGAAGAAATTTGGGATCCGAAAGTGTTTTTGGATCCGAGAAAAAGTTAGAAGAAAGTAAGAAAAATCGTTTTTTATTTTTTTGTTCTCAAAGAGAGGATTTTTCTCTCTGAATTTTCCCGCCCTGTGTACTGAAAAAGACCCGACTATTTATTGATAAAAAAAGTCCCGAAAAAATCCAAAACAAAGAGCCTCATCGGCGAGGGGTCTCGCGCGCGAGGCTGCCTTGCGCAGCCTCGCGTGGACCTGCGCGGGCTGCCTCGCGCAGCCCTGTGCGAGGCCTCCCGGGGTCTCGCGGGCAGGCCCCGCGAGGGTTCCACCCTCGGGGGCAAACCCCGCAAGGGTCGCTTAGGACCCTCGTGGGGATGCCCCGCGAGGGTTCCATAGGACCCCCGCGGGCAAGCCCCGCGAGGTTCCCATAGGATCCTCGCGGGAGGCCCCGCGAGGGTTCCTAAGAACCCTTCGCGGGCAGCCCCCGCGATGGTTCCTTAAGACCACCGCGGGGAGGCCTTGCGCAGCCCCGCGCGAGGCTGTCTGCCTCGCACGAGACTCCCTCGCGATCGGGATAACACCCCCTTTCATTTTTTTATTATTTTTTTTATTTTATATTTTTTTGTATTTTTTTTATTTAGTTAAATAATTTAAAACGTCCGAGGAGGATTCCCATTTGAAGATTGTCGGATGGTCAAAAATCGTGTGATTCGAGGATAAATTTCCCGAAAAGCCATCATCATTGAACGCGCGAGCTGGTACAAAATCCCGTGCTCACACTCGTACTACTAATATGATAAGATGTGACACCAACACATGGATATAGTTATTTTTGAGTGTTTGGCTTATAGCGGTCTCCAATAAATTACCCGATTACATTCATGCTTTAACTCAAGGTACCACAGTTATCTAGTGAGATCGGCTGCTTAAATTCAATCCAAGGAGTAAACCTACACATGTTAATTTGTCCGCTTCAATTATGTCCAGTCTTGATGAAATCATGACTAGGGATATTTGGACTTTTTATGGTAACACATGTGTGCAGTTCTCACTCCACATAGCTCCCACTATGTCCTTGCACTTTCACGCTATGAAATAGTCACGGACTTTGTCTTATTATATCAATGAATATATACACATTAATAATAACATATGCATAATACCAGCGAGATACATAATTAGAAACAATCATCGAAATATAAAACAAAGGTGCCTTATTATTGATAAACAATAATCCAAAACTATTTATACATTAGTGACTAATAAAGAAAAATTGCCTTAATTGCCTCTCAGGCATACATCATGTCTAAAAAACTCCCACTTGCACTACAACCAATTGCCCATGTGCTTCATGCCGTACTCGTTAACATGCTGTTCATGCTTAACTTGAGTTAATGGCTTTGTTAGCCCATCCGCTAGAATCTAATCCGTAGGGATGTATTCTAAACTTACATCCTTTCTAAAAACTATCTCTTGAATGATATGGTACTTTTTGAGTACGCGTTTCCTTTTCCTAAGCATTAGCCCCATTGTTATCACAATAGACCACTATTGGATTTACAATGGTGAACACCACATTGAGATCACCAATAAATTCCTTAAGCTAGACAACTTGCTTACCTACATCAAAAGCAGCTATATACTCAGATTTAGTGGTTGAATTAGTAGTTGTATCTTAGCTAAAACTTTTCCAAACGGCTGCCCCTCAATTTTACATAAACACATAACCCGACTAGGAATTGTAATCATCCCTATCAGATTGAAAACTCGTGTCAGTGTATCCTTTCACATAGAGATCACTTTCTCCATAAAACATATCCTTAGTCCTTCGTAAGTACTTGATGTTAGTTTTAACGATCATCTAGTGCTTCTCATGTAGATCAGATTGAAATTTGCCCATGACGCTCAAGGCATGTGAGACATTTGGTCGAGTGCATACCATAGCATACATGATGGATCCTATTGCCAAAGCATAGGGTATTCCATTAATACGTAGATTATTATTACTAACCATGATGTAATTATGAATCGTGTGATTTCATATTATTCTGAGCTTTTCTCTTCTGACACAAATACTTCAACGAATCACGGGGATGTTAATGTAGTTATTCCGAGGCTAGTCACGGAGGAGGACACTCTAACCCGCCTCCCTACTGATGTAAAGATTAAAGCAATCATTTTCGATTTGAATGTGGATAATGCTCAAGGTCCCGATGGCTTTACTGCTAATTTTTCCAAACATATTGGGACATCGTCGGGAAATATGTTTGTAGCATGGTGATTTGGTTCTTTTCCACTGGTATGATTCTTTCTGGTCTTAAATCTAATTTTTTGATTTTATTACCAAAGAAGGAAGGGGCGATACATCTATCCGAGTTCAGGTCGATTGTCATAAGCAACTTCGTTTATGAAAGCATTGCAAAAATTATAGCTAATCATCTTTCAAGTATTGCTTCTCATATTATTTCACCACCTAGTTCGGCTTCATTAAATGAAGGAATATACATCATTGTATTTCCTTGGTTTTCGATGGAATAAATGTTCTTAATAACAAAGTCTATGGTGGGAATGTAGCTATAAAACTTGACATCAAGAAGGCCTTCAACACTTTACAATGGCCTTTTATTTTCGAGGTATTAAAGCCATTTCTTTGGAAAGTTTTGGCATTGGATTAATTCTATGTTTAATAAAGCTAAAATTTTAATCATGACAAGTTGTGGTATCAAAGATATTTAGGTTGTAGCGGGGGGGTTCGCCAGGGAGACCCTCTCTTTCCTATAATCTTCGGGATTGTGAATGATTACTTTAGGAGGCTTCTTTCCAATTTGGTGAATGTGGGAAATTTAAAGTGTATGAAATACATGAGGGGTGATTGCTTTCCATCTCATCTTCTTTATGCAGATGACTTTCTTATTTTTATAGTTTCCACATCTGCGAATTTCATGGTAGTAAGAGGTTTTGGATCATTATAGTGCAATATCAGGACAATGCATCAACTGGGAAAAATCATATGCTTATTTTAGGAAATTGTTTCCTACTGCAAGGGTCATTACCTTATAAGAAATGGCTGGTATTAAAGTGGGAACTTTGTCATATGTCTACTACAGTGTACCGTTGTTTGTTGCTGCTCCAAAAGCTGTGCACTTAAGGCTAATTCATTACAAGGTCATGGCTTGCATTTCCTCATGGAAAGGAAGCTCTCTCTCGTTCGCAAGAAGGCTTGCAATCGTCAACTTGATAATTGCAAGCTCTCTAATTCACTTTTTAAGTCCTTTTCAATTTATAAATGGCCTCTTAGCTTGATTAAATTTTTGAATACGATGATGCACAATTTCATATGGTCGAGATCCATTAACGTGAGGAAATTTGTTTTGGTTTTGTGGCATCGTTGTACCCATCCAATAAAGGAGGGTGGAATTGGTATTAAGGATCTTTTCACAATGAATGAAGCAATGTTTAGCAAGCTCTCTTGGTCCTTAACTTCATATTCGTCTTTAGTATTTGCCATGTTTCGGAGTCGATCATGGTGGTGGCTGGTATCCCCAAGGCTACACATTTTTTTGAATTTGTGGAGTTCTATAAAGAGCATTTATCTCATTATAAAGTAGAATTTGATATGGTTTATTGGGCAATCATCAAGGTTGAAATTTTGCACGATGAATGGATTACTCCTTCGGTTGCGGAATAAATGAATTTTAAGATGAACCAAAAATTTACAATAATGGAATTAGTGGATGATCAATTGAATGTGGGCTGGACTATGGAGGATTTAACACTAGAATTGCAGCGACGGATTCGGATAATCGATGGGAGCAGTGATCAATCCGATTTTTACCACTCGAAGCCTGCATGTAATGGCATTTTTTCAACAAAATTGTTGTATTTATGGTTATGCGGCCAACCAACTCCTTTGGGAAAATGGCACCTCATTTGGAGCCCAACGATTCTTTCCTCACTTTCTTTTATTTTTTGGAGAATTTTTATTGGATATATTCAAACGCATGATGTCCTTATGCGACGTGGCATTGAGTTACCTTCGCGATATGCACTTTATAATGAGGCTACGGAAGATAGTGATCACTTGTTCATAACTTGCAGGTTTCCCAAAGCACTTTGGAATTCAATTTTTTACTTTTTAGTTGTTCGGTTGTCATGACAAGTTTGATCAAAGACGTTTTGAAGGCAACCTTGAACAAGAAGTTTAGTTCACAAAGTGCATTATTATGGATATGTGCGATTGTCAATGTCATTTGGATGATTTGGAGATGCACAAATGATTTAATTTCTAACGGCAAAGTTTCCAATATTCACCTTGCTCTTAGATCTTTATGGTCTTTCATCCCCTGGAGGGGATACAATCCCCCTGGGAAGCATTTGGAATTTGGAGGTAGAGAAAGGAATACTTTGAAACCTCTCTCTTACACTGAGGCTTGGGAAATCTCTAAAAATAAAATGTGTTATGTGGCAGCCCCCTCCTGACATTTAGATTAAATGTTGCACCGATTCTTTAGTGGACGGGACCCCAGGGCAAGCAGGTTGCAGAAGAATCTTTAGATATTATATGGAAAAGCCACGAGGTTATTTTGCATTGACAAATGACGTTTCCTTTTCTTTCTTATCCAACTAAAAGCATCTATGAAAGCCGTATCGTTGGCTCATGCAAAAGGTTGGTGAAACTTATGGCTTGAGAGTGATTCAACTTATGTGGTGGGGGTGTTTAAAAATCTCTCATGGAAGGGCCTTGGAGCGTTAAAACCGAATGGCAATCATGCCTCCATTTGATTGATTCAATTCACTTTGAAATAAGCCATATTTTAAAAGAAAGTAATCATGCTGGACGCTCTTGCAAGATTCGAAAGGTAGCATAATCAAGAATGGTGGTGGGATAAGGTCCCTAATTTTTTCTATAATGAGTTTTTCTTTGATCTCAGTGGCCTGTGTAATTATCGATTCGTATAATTTTGTTAGACTAGCTGTTTATCTTTAGTTTTCGATTTCTTTGCTCCTCTTTGGTTATTTTGAATACTTTTGTAACTTTTTAATTTTTGTTATATTTTAATAAATTTTAGGGGGGTTTAGGGAGTGGGGAAGGGCAGCGTCCTCCCATGGTGTGTTTGTCCTGTGTTCACCCTTCGGGGAGTTATATAAACGGTGATGCAATGAGGGTTGCACGTCACCGTCACCGTCACTCCTAATTTCTTCATGTCCCCAATCTTATTCAAGAAAATATGTGGTTATGTATAAATTATGATGCTTCTAAATCGGAATGGTGATAGGCTATGGGAAGGAAAGGCAATGTATCCCCCTACTTGGAAGCCCTTTTTCAAATCTAATGTCATGTTCCTTTTAAAAGAAATGTGGGGTGTGTAATTGGTATGCAAAATGTTTGACATCATGATATTTTGGTTTTTGGAAGTATTGCTACAAATGTGAGATTTTGCATTTGTTCGATAATATGTATCATGTATCGGTTAAAATATTTTGGGTGCATGTTGTATATAAAGTGTCAAAGTAGATCTAGCAATAAATATGAAGATAATGCCACATGTGTTTATCTACAAAAGTTATGACCTTTAGAGGTTACAAGTTCGAGTGACATTCAAGGCACGATGGGGTTTTTCTATTTATTTAATGTAGATGCAATTGCACAATTTTTTTAAAACAAAATTATTCTCTTGTATTAAAAGTTATATAAATTAATCTATTAGTTAAAGCTATGATCAATAGTTAAAAAACACACAAACCTATGATCAATAGTTAAAGCTAAGAAAAGTATAAAAAAATATTAGTTTGAAATAGAGTTGAAAATGATGTGAGGATTCCTCAAATCCATTTGGGACCAGCCCTAATGAAGAATCCTCAATAAGAATCCCCATGGGATGGGGATGATGAAATTTTTATCCTCAAAAAATGGGGGATGAGTGATGCAACGAAAGGAAACAAGTGGATAGATACTAGATCCTATCGAGCAAGCAAGATACCCGAAAGTAGTAATATTGAGACTCGTTGATACCGCAGCATACTGAAAAAACATATTCTTACACTAAAATCCATTGATCATACGCAAGATGAAGGAAAACTAGTGTTATTAAATCTATTAACATCGCAACATCAATAGAAATTGTTCCATAGAAAAACCTTAGAAATCGCAACCTCTAAGACTTATAGGAGAAACATAAGAAACAAATTCTTATTCAAATTTCATCATTAAACAAAAACTAACTATTCCAATAATATCAATGTCTTTATATAGGCAAATTATTGAAAAGAAAATAAAACTAATAAATAATAAAAATCATAAATTGAATAAACTTCCTAAATAAATAATCTTAAATAGGAAGTGATTTATAAAAATAAATACATTTCCAATTTAAAATAATTCTTATTAACGAAGATATCAATTACAAGGAATTATAAAATTCTAGTCATAAGAAGAAATTTTTCCTTGGATTTGAATTATTGCCCCAATTTACTTATAATCTGCATCATTCTCCTCCAGTTGAATAAAATTCATCCTTAAATTTCTTGTTAATAAATGCGAAAAGAAAAAAAACTCTATTAATTTTTTGTTACTTTTTTCACTATGTTTTACTTTTTTAATAAAATAAAAATAAATATAAAAAATAAAGGATAAATATGATCCTTACTAATGCAATAGTGTGGTGGTCAATTAGTTATCTCAAAAACACTATATACCACATTCAGTGTCTTACAGTGCTTAAGGCTTTGTTTACAAACTAATGCAGTGGAACGAACGCGTGGATAGATTATTGATCAAGCAAGATACCAGAAAGTAGTTATATCGAGACTCGTTGATAACGCAACACATCGGAAAACCATATTATTACACTAAAATCCATTGATCATACGCAAGATGAGAGAAAACTAGTATTATCGAAATCTGTTGACATCGTAACATCAAGAGACATCGACCCATCTAAAAACCTTAGAAATCGCAACCGCTAAGACTTATAGACATAGGATATTTATTCTTATTCAAATTTCACCATTAAACAAAAACTATTTATTACAATAAAATCATAAATTGAATAGATTTCCTAAACAAATAATCTTTAAATAAAAAATGATTAACTCAAACCAGATCCTGATAAAATCTTCATTGTGGAATCTACGAAACTTTCCTGAATAGTACTGATCAAAACCTCAAATTATTGTTATATTTTATGTTAAAATTTGGTGATAAATATTATTTAATTACAATATTGCCAGGCTCATGGGATATGAACTTATATGAAGCAATTTATTGGAAATATCCACTGTTATCAAAACAGGACCGTACCGGCCGGTTCAACCGGTTTTACCATGAACTGGCCGTAGGTTCGGTTGGTTTGTTTAAAACTACCGGTTCCTGATAAAACCGTATAATGCCGGTCAAAACCGGAAAATTATCGGTATACCGTAAACCGGTCAAACCGGGTTTTATAAAAAAATCCTTCATATTGATTTTGTTAAGGAAAAATATATATTATAATTATGATTTATTGTAAATGAATGGATAATTTTATTAATTATTACTAAAAAAGAATTTTTGTTAGATTGGGAAGAATTAAAAACGTTAGATATTATTCAAATTTGTATTCTCTTTCATATGTTTATTATTTTGGACTAAAAACATTTTGAAATGAGATTTAAAAATAATAAAGATTTCAATTATTAAAAAATGACCGTTTGTATTTAATAAAATTATGTGTATATTTATAGTTTAAATAAATAATTTTAAAAAATTTAATTTTCGGTATAACCACTGGTTGTACCCGGTAATACCGGTATACCACATACCAATAATTCAACCTGTATAATGTCCAGTACGGTATAGATAACATTGGAAATATCTCAACTTTTAACTCTAAACCACTTTCTATGTACCTAAAAACCTATATTTCATTTTTATGTTTTACTTTAATTGGTGAATAGTATATTTTAGGTATGATGCCAAATATTTATTTACTTATATTATTATGTCATGCGTTAAATTTTATTTATTTAGCATTAAATTATAGAAATTAATTTGTTTGATCTTCTATTACTTAGAATAAAATTTTTTTATTTCCATGAAACTAAGATTTGCATATATTTATTTCACTGGGGAATTGGGGAATCCCTGATGAGGAATGGTGAAATGTTGATTGGGTAATGGGGAAAATTATATCTTATAAAAATAGAATTTTTGTCGATATAATAGGATAAAAAAAATTAATTTGCTCATGAATTAGCTGGCATATATAAGGAAAACCAAAACCCTAATAAAAATAAGAGTAATTACAATTCTATCCTTGCGGAACAAAAGGAACTTTATAAAATGTAATCGACTGCCTGACTTCATATATTGGTTTCTTCTGAGAGATATGGAGAAACAAAAGGGGAGAATGATGGATGTTGTGGCGATGAAAGAAGGTAATGAGTTTTATCAAAACTTTTTATTGTTTTCATCTATATCACCATTAGATCTAGTTTGGATTGTTAAGCACATAAAAATGATTTTATTTATTGTCAATATTTATAGATCTATCTATGTATATATGCTATGTGTGCTTGCGTTTGAATTTGAAGGTGATTTTAAATAGTTAAACCCAAAATATTTCTCATCAAAGTCTAATTAGATCTAGCTTTGGTGGTTAAGAACATAAAAATAATTTTAATTACTGTCAAATTTAAAGCCAAGGATTTGATAATTGGAGGATCAATTGATATATGAATATGTGTGCGTGTGTTTGTATATGATTGTGATTCAAATTAGTTCAACATAAACTATTTTTCATCTATTCTAAATAGATCTAACTTGAACGATTAAGAACCTAAAACTGATTTTAATTAATGTCAAATTTAAAGACATGGGTTCGATGATAGGAAGATATGTTATTAGATCTATCTATGTATATGTGCATATGTATGAGGGTGTTTGTAATTGATGGTAATTTAAATTAGTTCAACCTAAATTTTCTTATTTGTCTCAAAATTAACGAAAAATCTAAATAGATCTAGCTTAGATTGTTAAAAATTATAAGAGGTATGATACAAGGAATATTTAATTAAGTTGATGACTCTCATACCAATCAGAGTGGTACATAAACTAAGTAGATGAGATGATCAAGGTTCGAATCCTGATACTTGCAATTTTTTGAAAAAAAAAAAGTTGCTGACTCTCATTTTATGCTGTTATGTCCTTTAGCTATTACTCGGAAAAACATTGTGTTTTTAGTGACCATTGTTTTTTAGTTAGGGAGAACAACGAATATTGCCGTTTATGTATGAAAGAGAGTATTACCCTTGTAACACATGTGATTTGTTAGTTAGTGAATCAAATCTCTCTCCACTCACTTATATATGTTTCGCGATTATTCCTTTCTATTTAATTGTTTTCCGTCTATCAATGTCTTAATAGATCTCAAACCAAAGGATATAAAGTCTGGTGATGACCAAATAAAAATAATTATTTTGTTTATTCAGGAAAAATGATAGCCATCAAACAAAACCAAAATGGAAATATGGAATTGAGCACTTCAACTCATCTTGGGGGTGTCTACACTAAGTCACTTCATCCAAGATTGCATAATGTTTCCGGCGAACTTTCCATCCAGCAATAAGTAATTTTTCAAAATTCTTTATGATCACCTTTATCCTGCAATTTTTGTTATATATGCTTGATATGTGTCGGGTTACAATGTTAATTAAGCTTTTACCTATTTGTTATTTATATATATAATCTAATTTAATCTTCAACACATGGAAATGGTAATTTTTCAAGACAAGGACATTTGCCATGAAGTGTGACTGGAGTATCAGCTGTTTCCTTCATGAAGTGAAGTTGATTAGGAATTCGGAGGTAATTCCTCATGAGATGAATGAGGGAAACAAAAATTACATGATAGATGTGCACCAAGGCGGGCTGGAAAGTTATCGTCTACTAAGCCATGGAACTGATATTTTGAACAACACAATATTCCCTATTCAAGGTGGAAAGTGAAGTTGATTTTGGATTGAGGTTGATGATCAGGCTGAATATTACCCTCAGAAACACAACAAGATCATAAAAAATTGCACAAACCAAAATAAGTAACCTGAGATGATGGCAAGTTCGCAAAGACTGCCCCTCCTGGTGCAAAAGCAAATGCACAAACTGAAAAAGGAATAGTCTATAATATGTATATATATATTTGTAGTACATTGTCCATTAATAAAGGACAAGAAGGAATATATAGACTTTTGGTTTGGCAATACATAAAATGTGAGAATTGCACTGCGAGATCATACTTCCAAGATAATGTTTCGAATATTCATTACTGTTGTAAATATATGAAATAAATATGAAAAGAGATGAAAGGAAATTGTAGAAGGAAAAGTGAATATATTATTTATTAATGATCATCACATTTTATAGACTAATACATGATCAGAATGCTTAATTCAAATTCAAATAATTATAATCTTATCACTTTTTAAATCATATCAAATCTTAACATCAAATCTAAACTTATTCTAAACAACTTACTAAGTCAAATTTCAACACTCAGTTGTGAAATTTATTTAGAATATAGATATGATTATAGTCATGATCAAGATCATGGTTATAGTAATAGGCATGGTAAAATGTTATAGATTTAGGCATTGGTCATGAGCATTGGGCATTGGTCATAGTCATTGATCATTGGTAATTGGTCATTGGTTATTGGCATTGGTCATTGTCTGGAGTTTAAAGCAACTCCTCCTCATCATGTTGAGTGTTCATGATAGCTTTGAACTTCTGTAGCTTCTTTTCTGTGTGGTTGTTCATATGACCAGCTATGATATTATTGGGTAACGGAGGAACTTCGTTGTATTCTTCAACGGCTTCCATGGTGTTTGGCTTAGTTTTGAGTTTACAAGGATTTGGTAATGGTTTGTAGGCTTTATGTGTGAAAGTAGAGAATTTGGTGGGAATTTTAGTTCTTAGACCAAAGGCCCCTTAAGAAAATAGATGAGATACCGTGTTGTAAATATATGAAATAAATATAAAAAGAGATAAAAGGAAATTGTAGAAGGAAAAGCGAATATATTATTTATCGAAGATCATCACTATTTATAGACTAATACATGATAAGAAAGTTTAATTAAAATTCAAATAATTATAATCTTATAACATTTTAAATCATATCAAATCCTAACATAAAATCTAAACTTACTCTAAACAACTTACTAAGTCAAATTTTAACAATTACTAAAAGCCCTACATTTCCAATACAAAACCTTCATTGATATCACATTGGAGGTTTCTTCGACCATGATTGAGTGTTCAACAGCATGTCTAGCAAAACTGTCTTTGGTTTTTGCTTTTATAACAGTGTTCCAATCTTTAATTTGGGGCATTCAAAAGTAGGGGGTGAATTTTGTTGGTGAACAATCATTCAATTCAGGTATAATAAGTTGAATGATGAACAGTGTTAATCAATACTACACTACAGATCAATATCATAATTATCAATTGTAGGGAATTGTCATCGAAAACATAACCGCGTCGGCGGAATTACTGGTTAAAATTTTCTCGAATTCGAATAGGATCTTCTCAAGAACCATTGATAGGGTTTCAAACCAATTGTTTACATAATAAGAACTTACTTGAAAAGTCTCCTTAAGAGACGGATGTCGTGAAGCTCGCAATTGGAAGCTCTCCAATCTCACGTGCACGAACTACTCTCGAACCGGGACCGGTGCTAGCCAAGTGGACGAAGAACAAGAGATAAAACTCCAAAAATTAATCAAATCCCAAAAACAACAAATTGATTGCCGTAGACACAAAAAAAAACAATTGTGTAACAACCCAATCACCTTTATTATGTTTTTGTATTTGATCACTCTTTAATCTCCTTTTTTTTTATTTTATTTTATTTTAATTTTGTATATATCCTAATTACTAATTAGGTTTAGATTAATTCTAATTATAAATTGGTCCCTTTAAATTTATAATTTAATAATTAAACCCTTAAGTTTAATTCCTTAAACAAATTC
>CATIWQ010632949.1:0-12079 GCA_949673415.1 Euphorbia schlechtendalii | reverse complement strand
CCGCGACAAAATGACCAAATGTTTGTCACAAATGCTCCGCCAAATTTATTTGTTAAAGGACTATTCGACATAAGCAGAGTTTCTCATTTGTTGAAAATGCTTTGGCCATTTGGCGACGAATATGCAATTAACGACCAACCAAGTGCTAGTGGTTGGACTTTGCTAACACATTTAGGTACAGAGGTACCTTAGAGCAAGTCCAATGTAACCATGTAAGAGTTTTCACTATTTTTGGAATAGGGTTGACCCTACTCCAAATCCTTATTCCTTAGAGTAACTTATACCTTACTTCATATTTGGAGTTGAATATTTTAATATAGTTTTAATTAATCAAGATATAGTTTTATTGATAAGGGTTTTTTTTTCACAATTACAGGAATATGAATAAATAATTTAGCCAAATTATCACTAATTGAAGAATCTCTAACTAATTAGATTTAATTATAATTTTATCCAACCTTGTTAACAATAACCTTATCTCTTTTAATTACTTTGAAATTCTTAACTTAAAACGACCATATCTCTCAAATCGTTAATTTTTTTGAAACAATTTTTTATAATATTTTGTTTGTTTCCTTTTTATTTTTAAAACAATATTCAACTCGAAATACTTTCGATAAAAAAATTGAAAGTTGAAATTGGTATAATTCATATTATGCGAGTTTGCATTTTGGAATAATATTCATTATACCTAATTTTTTTCAGGTGATATAATGTGTATTATACGAGTTTGAGATATAGTATGATGTTCATTATACTAGATTTTTTGTATAAAGGGATCTGGTATAATGAACATTATACCAAAATGCAAACTAGTATAATATGAATTATACTAACTTTTTATCGAAAGTAAATCAAGTTGGATCTTGTTTTAAGATAAAAATGAAAAAAATAAAATGTTCTAAAGAATCATTTCGAAAAAATTAACAGTTTGAGAGATATGATAGTTTTAAGTTAAGAAATTCAATTAATTAAGAGAGAAGATTGTTATGAGTAGAATTGTAATTCAAAGTTGAAATAAGAAATATAATAAGATAAAATTAGTAATAAATATTATTTAAGATAAAATTACAATTAAATCTAATTAGTTAGCATTACTTACAATTCCCCTATATTAATAATCTGTAAGTTTATTTTATAATTATTAATTCATTTATATTTTATAATAATAATTTTTCATTTAAATATTAAATTAATATATAATCTATTAATTTAAAATTAATTGACATGATAAAAAGTAAAATGAGTTAAAAGTTCTAGAAAAGTAAAAATAAATTTATTATTATTTACTTAATTTATTATATTTTATATATAAATTATTATATGAAATATTCATTTTTAATTAAATATTAAATATTAATTATAATATATTTTTTTGATTTAATATTTATCCAAATATAATAAATTTGGATATTTTATTAAAATAATAATAAATGATCTTATTGTTACAATAATAATAAAATATTATTAAATGAAATCAATCTTTATTTGAAGTAGAAAAATAGAACAATGGATTGGAGTGAATATATTGTAGCTAACTGTATGAATAAAAATTGTAAAAATAGGGAATACAAAAAATGGGTTGGACATTATTTTATTCTTTTCAAAGACTAAGGGCAGTGTTAAGTTATGAGGCGGTGGTTAGCATCTCCCAAAAAAACAAGTATACTAAATTAGCTTCTAGAAAGTTTCAACTACAAATATTCTTATTCTTACGGGGTAAATTTATAAAACATGTCATGTATTTTAATTGTTTTGTAAAAATGTTTTTGTTTTGTAAAAATATTTTTGTGAATTTTTTTTTCAAAAGGATTGTTGTGATTTCAAAAGCTGTCAAAAACATGATTTTCAATTTAAAATTATAAAAGGGAGTAATCTTGTCTGTAATGAATTGAATTTCGGAGCATAGTTAATAGGGTAAACTTAAAAAAAGTACCATGTGATTTAAGTCATTTTCAAAATGGGGTTTGTGAAATTATGGGTCGCAAAAATGGATCTAAGGTCTTCCGGACGTTAGCAAATCAAGGAATTTTTCCTAACTCTTTCAGTTTTGCTGACGTGGTAAGGGGAATTTTGGGAAATCCAACTTTGTTCTTCTTCATCCTCTAATGAACCCTAAAATCAAAACAACACCCTCAAAATAATTTTTTGATATTCCAATAATCTTAAATGAAGGAGAGTTTGTAAGCACTGAGGGAGTTGTGGTGCAGTTTCCATGGTCGCGTTGAGAGGTCTAATTCCACCCTCAAAATAATTATTTGATATTCAAGTCGGTGTTTGTTTATTTTTTCATTTCTATATTTTGCCTTCATTTCACTCGCTAAGCTCACACCAGACCTCAGAACAGGCAAAGCAGCCTCGCAGTCTACAACTTCTTTTGCATTATCGTATTGGTGTATGTGTTTGTTTGGAGAGAAAATGACAGAAATAAAAAGAAAATTACAACTTGAACATTTAAAGGATTTTAGCTATTTGTAGTTTGCATTCATTTACCATATCTCTGTCTATAGCCCTGAGTTTAGTTTTGTTGCAGGAATATGGCAGATCGACGGGGATCAGTGCCGGAGCACTTGCCGGCGTTGGAGAGTCAAGCAACTTATTCTTGTATAATAACATATCAAACAAAGAGATCCACAGTAGTACAACCAAAGGATTTGAGGGTGTTGGTTTGATTTTAGGGTTTACTAGAGGAAGAAGAACATAGTTGGATTTCCTAAAATACCCCTTACAACGTCAACAAAATTGATGTAGTTATGAAAAATTCTTTGATTTGCTAACGTCTGAAAAACCTCAAACCCATTTTTGCGACCCATAATTTGTCAGACAATCTTTTGAAAATGACTTAAACAACATGATACTTTTTTTAAATTTACCCTAGTTAATAATAACACAATACACCTCAGTGATAAATTTTAAAATTTTTTGAGAATATTTTTTTCAATTAAAACTTGATGATGATAAAATGAATAATTTCTGAAAACTACTTAAATTTTGATTAATAATTCTTAAATAATATGGTTCAAGTAGTGTTTTAAAATTGGTTAGACGCTAGTCGGGTGGCTAGAGCCTCCAGAGACCTAGACGGGGATTAATCGGGACTTAGGCAGGATTTAGGCGCTAGTCGACGAGCTTTGGCCTTAGGCGCAGTCAGGCGACGACCTTAAAATAGCGCTTAGACGGGGATTTTTAAAACAGTGGGTTAAACTATAGAAATGTTAAATTGAAATGTCTTCGGAAACATTGCTATTTTTAATGAAAAATATATTTTTTTCCTTCATTTACAAATTTTTGAAACCACAAGCATCATTTTGTAAAAAAGATTCCACAAGAACTTTTCTGCAAAATAGTAAAACCACAATGTGTATTTTTAAAGTTTATCTTTTTATGTTAAAGGAGCGAGTTCAGTTAAATGAAAGAAAGCTTTTGATTTGAGAATAAAACATTTTAGAACTGTAAGTTTAACAAAATAATCTCAAACGAGTCATTTAATGTAAAATTTGTCTCATATGCTTTAATGTGTGTAAAATATTGTGTTGTTTGTGTTTTATAATACTCCCTTCAGTTGCTAATATTTATCATTTTAGATTTTTTACTTTGGTTCCTAATATTTGTCATTTTAATATATCAATGCATTTTTTAACAAGATTTTCCTAATATACCCTTGAATTAATTAGGAAAGAGATTAAGTGTAGATTAATTTATAAGTTGGTAATTAAGAAGAGAGAGAATTTTATTATAAAGTAAAAGGAATAAAATAGTCATTTATAATGCATTAAATGTCTTATTAGTTTTTGACATATATTAGAAACTAGAGGGAGTAATTACTTCAATTTTAATTGTTAAAAATTTACTGAATCTTGAATTATACATACTTTTGTTATATGCTTCTCTTTCTATATTTATTTAGATACATTTTAGCACTTTCATTGTTGTCAATTTAGAAAACAGCTTTTTTTCTATTTTACAAATTTTTTAAATTATTTATTTTATCTATACAGTTTTAGTAGTTAAAATTTATTGAATCTTGAATTATATAAACTTTTGTTATATGCTTCTCTTTCTATATTTATTTAGATATATTTTAGCACTTTCATTGTTGTCAATTTAGAAAACAGCTTTTTTCTATTTTACAAATTTATCTTTAATTAATTACGATAAAATGTATATAGATAAAATATATAATTTAAAAAATTAGTGTAAAAATTAAAAAATAAATAAATTATTTGTTGCAATATTTTATAAATTATTTATTGTTTTAGTAATAAACAAAAATATTTATATTAATTAAATTATTAATTTTTTAATACTAAATAAATTATTAATTACCAATTAGTTGTAGCTAAATTGATACACAATTTAAAGTGAAGGTCAGATATAGTGGATCGATACTCGATCTATTAAAATATCTATATTTATAAAAAAAGATAAAATATTAATTTTTTAAGAACATGGATTTTTGAAAAGATTAAGTATCGAACTTAGGATCTTTCACCTTTACTTTAAAAGGTGTATTAATTCAGCTATACTTAATTGGTAGATAAATTATTATTTAGTTACAAAGAATATATTAAGTAGACTTATAAAACAAATGGATGATGTATAGTTTTTATCAAATTTATCAATAAGTACGAGAGAAGGTTAACAATGTCAATTGTTACTTTTTTCGGCTCACTTACAAGGCCAGTACCTGACATTTTAAAGTCCTAGAGGAGATATAAATTATGGGGTCTTTTAAACAAAATAATTGTACGTGAACTTGAAATATATTCTTATATATACAAAATAAAAAATATTCATTAGCAATTATATTTATTGTGAAACGCTTGCCAGTTTAAAAAATTTAAACAAAAAATGTGTCTCAAATCTAAAATTAGGTGAGAAAAAATGTATTACATTTTTCCAATATTGAATAATAAAGTAATATAAAAATAACAAATTTACCTAGAAGTCTTCAAAAATAGGTTCTTGAAGCTAATTTCTAATAAACAAACAATAGAAATCTGCAAATCAAATAAGTAAAAAATTAGTATATATAAGTCATTGAATTATTTAATTTAATTTTTATTTTATTTACTTTCATACCTCTATTTTTGAAAGAAAGAAACTCAACAACAATAAACTAACAATTAAAGATGTTGAGAACTAGAGATAAAAGAAGCTCTGAAGTTTTTTTGAACATCAAAGATCAAAAGAAAGAACATAAGAAACTTGAATTGAATAACGTCGGAGAACAAAATCGGGTAAAGCAGAGAAAATAATCTAAACGTTAGAAGGTTGTTCCGTGTCTCTTGATATTCATATTTGAATAAATATGATTCAATTGGAAACGTTAGAGACTAAGCCAAAACAATAGGTATATATATCGTAAATGTAATGAATATTTATTGAAACAAAATTTTAAAACATGGAATACGATTACAACAAATGAAATAAAAGAAATGGAATAAATATAAATTCAATAAAAGGAAATTAAAAGTCCAAATTTAAATAATACTTCATGTATGTTTACATGAAAATATTGTGCATGAAAATATTTTTCGAATTTTCCGACTTATGTTAAACATGAAAAATAAGTTAAAAGAAAATATTTTGGAAATCAATATGAAAATGTAATGTAAATTAAAAAAAATGTTTTACTTTTTTGAATCATTTCCTCCACTATTTTCACTACCATTTCTTTCATCCATACCAACACATTCACCACTTTCCTCATCCCACTATTGTCAGCCACTACCACCACCTCCTCCATCCAACCACCACCACCACTTGATTAATACATCCATCACTTCCACCATCCCATTATCGTCATCATCATCATCACCATCACTTCCTCCTTCACCGGTGCCTTCTACCATCACCACAACCACCACATCTCCACCTTGCAACTACCATTTCCTTCACCTCACCACCACTTCCTCCCCTATCACCACCAATGTTTTAAAAGGCGCTAGTCGTGCGGCTAGAGCCTCCAGGAACCTAGGCGAGGATTAATCGAGACCTAGGCGAGGATTAATCGAGACCTAGACGAAGATTAGGCGGATTAGTATTTTAAAATGTTTAATATTTATTAATGAATTGAAATAATAAATTTAACTAACACATAAATTTTTATATAATAAAATTTAAAATTCATATAGCAACATTATTTTGAACTTTCATTACTTTTTTAGGTTTTGATGACACTTTTCTGAGTTTTGACTACACTTTCCGCCTTGACTGCCCAATTATATAAAATCGGGGCGGCGTTTCAAAAATCGCTACCTAGGCAGCCTCCTTGATCGCCTTTTAAAACAGAGGTCACCACCATGTTACCTGCCCCATCTATTTTTATTTTTTTTATTAAAATATAATTGATATTTATTATAAATTTTTATATAATAATTATTATTTTATAATTTTCATATTTTACAATATATATATATATATATATATATATATATATATATATATATATATATAATATTTTTCAGAAATGTAAAAAAACATAAAAAAAATTTAATAGCGATTTAGCCAAATATAGGAAAATAATTTACTTTCTTGCACAATATTTTTCCTTGCACAACATTTTCCCTTATATAATTTTTCCTGCAAACAAACAGTGTTTTATATATCATGGGAAGTTATATACAACTCACAGTATGACATTTGTCCCATGAACTATTAAAATAATAGAAAATAATAACATAAAGTAATTGTATGAGACACGTGTCATTCATGCGAGAAAAAAGTTCATAAGATCCGATCACTATTATAATTTCCCCAAAAATTGATGGAGACCCGGCATTCAAACAACATAAAATAGAAATAAGAGAATTGAAATGGAAGAGAACTTATGCAAATTACGGGGAAGTAAATCCTATACCACAAAGGCTAACCCCAACAATTTGAAGTTAATTAAAACCCTCGATTGAACAATTTTGAAAAGAAAGGCGGAAAAAATAGACCATAAGAAAACCTCATTTCGACCATAAAAAAATAATAGACAATATAACGTGGTGAAGCAGAGGCAAATTAGAGGTCGAGCAAAGGAGGAAGACGAGTCCAATTACTAATTTATGAAAAAAAAAACTTAAATGGGATAAACAAATATAAATTAAATAAGGCTTCAATTATTTCTCATATATACATATAAAATTTTGGAACCCATTATCCTTAGGCTCTAGACAACCACACCTATGGCCTATGATAAGGCCAGCCTGCTCATTTATCTTTAAAAAGTTTAGTTGACTTCATTCCCATTGATTGGCCACACACGGCTGCAAGTTGACTCTTACTTACCCAATATTTATTCTTGATTTTCCTTTTTCCACGTATCGAAAATTGGATTACCACACGTCAGCATAATAATAATTTATTACTCATTCACTTTCTTTTATTAGATTTTTTGAACTTTTTTTAATTCCTATTATGTGTAAAGTGGAGAGTATTCATGTAATGATCCTAAATTAATTATGTGGATTTTGATTTGTGTATTGAAATACACATGTTAAAATTATAATATCGGGAATGCATACATCATTCCCGAATTTAAATAATAATTTAACTTTTAACATTTTTAAGCTAATTTAATCTTATTTTATTAGCAAAGAAATTCAGGATAAATGGAAAAAATGAAATCCACAAAATTTTGTGCAATTTATTTTAAAATCCAATTTTTTGTGCTTGGAATGAAAAGAAGTTGGATTTGTAATTCTTGGATTTGAATTCCATGGAATTCATCATGTTATAATATAATCCCATTAAATTTGGTGGAATTTGCAAATTCACATTTATAAGACTAAATTCAATGAAAATAAATTGAATTCTATATATTCTAATGGGTTATGCGAATCATAAGAATTCATTTGAAAATAAATTCCATGTAGAATTTATTTCTAAATGAATTCGAATTCTTTAGTTGATTTGTTCCAAGCAAGACCTAATAGAAAAATAATTTTATGACTTCCTTAGCTTCCAAAAACTAGTCTTTCTATACTTTTTATTTTGGTTCAATTTATTTGTCAATTTAGAATATCAATGTAAGGTTCAACATTTATTTTCTAATTTACCTTTGAAACAATTAGGAAAGAGATTAAAAATAAGAAAAGTTATAGGTTATTAATTTAAAAGAATGAAAATTTTATCATAAAGTAAAAGATATAAATAAGTAAATTTAATAGTATAATATATATGTTTTATTGGTTTTGACTTTTGATGAAAAGTCTTAGAATAATCAATTTTCGTAACTAAATGAAGTATAAAGTGATAAGGATAAATTAGTAATTTTAAACTTTTTAGTAATGTAATAAATAAATATTTTGTTGAATTTGAAGAGGAATTAAAGAATCTTAAATTGACTAGTTTTTGGAACATCAAGGGAGTGCCAGATATATTTATTTTATAATCATATTTAGATAATTACTTTATTTGTACAACAATAAAATTCTTTTAATTTTTGTTCCAATGTTTAAATTAAAATATTACAGAAATACTTACTTTTCAAAACATATTTTGTATAACAATGAATTAAATAATTAAAAATGAAATATTCATTAGGAGAATTATTAATTATAAAATTGAAACTTATACATTTGAAATTGACTAATAAAGTAGTAAACGATTATAGTGGAAAAAAAATATGAGCTGACTTAAAAGGTTTACATTTTCTCACTACTGTTGATTATTTGATCACAAGGTAAAGTCATAAAGATAGATGACCATAATTTATGTACTTTGAATATTCCAGTCTACTTTGTTCCAATCTTATCTATACCTGGAGAAAAAATCATGTCTCGAACCTTTTTGTTCCCATTCTTATCCTTCATTTAAGTTTATAACTATGAAAGAGAAATAAGTAAATATGATAAATAAAATTATATGCAAACAATATTATAAAAAAATTAACATGTCTCGAAACTTGAGTGAGGCAAAAATATTTTTCCCCCAACCTCTTGGTTGTGCGGGCTGAGCAGGATTTTGAAAAGTTTAAGCAGGGTTTTAAAAAAATAGCATCTTTAAGCCATGTGGATTAATTACTATAAAAATATTGGGTTGTACATAAGTTGTATTTGAATAGGAACATTTCAGCTTTATCACTTTCAAATTATAAATAGTTGTATTCTGATCGATGCGAAACTTAACATAAATTTATAGATACCTATTAATATAAAGAGTAATAACAAAACTTTAAAATATTAATATTTTAATAATAATAATCAATAATACTTTAAATAATATTTATACACTATAATATAACTTTTTTATTAATTAAAATAGCAATAACAATTGTTATTATTATTATTATTATCATTACAAATTGTTATTTTATTTTAATAATTATAAAAAATATTAATTTATTCATTATTATTATAATCGTTCATCAAAAAATAATAAACATAATTTTAAAATACTATTGATATCTTTCTTAGTTGCCTTTTTTTTTATTATTTATTATTCATACTTATTAATTTTATTTAACGTTATTGATATAATATATAAATTGAAATGAACTGAACATTGAAATAATATTAATACACGTATAAATCAGAAAAACATTTAGTTCACTAGACTAGAGATGAGAAACTCCAATATGATAATGCATTAACATGTAATAACAGGTATTTGAGTCCGAATATTTTTGTCAACATTTCATGCAAAAAACAAATAATTTATCAATGGATTTGAAAATTCAAAAAAAAAAAAAAAGGATTGAATCTAAAGAAACCAAGGAAAATTTGTTTAATTTTGACTTAATGCATGGGGAGGTGACCCAAGCGTTAGAGATGTCAATGGGGTAGGGATTATTCGAAATACGAGGTATCCGAACCAATGGGTTTGGGGAAAAATCCGAAAATTTTATAGGGATCCCCGCCCGCCCCCAAATAGATACCCGTGAAAATACCCGATAATACACACACACACAACTAGTTTTTTATAGGAAATATATCAACTATGTTATTTTTTTAGCTAGTGGATGTTTAAAAATATTATATTAAAAGATATTTTTTTCACTAGTTACGATTTACCATTTTAATATGAAAATGAGCAATGTTTTTTTTAATTAAATTTCATTACTCAAAATTTTATTGTTGGATGGGGATTACTCGATACCTGTAAATACCCGCGCAGCTGCGGAATGGGTGTGGAAAAATCCCCAAAGCACTAGCTGGGGAATCCCCGAACCCGCACCCGAAAAACATTGGGTGCAGAATGGGGATTGTACTATCCATACCGAACCCGACCCATTGACATCCCTACTAAGTGCTGAACCTATCTTAATGATACCTCACGGTATCTTAAGTTTTGAATGTCAAACTAATTAGGATAGTAAAATTAATTAAGTATTAAGTAGAATCTTAATTAAGTTGTTTATGAGTCAAGTTTTAATTACCATTGCTAATTAGTGTTTAATAGGTTGATTGTTGTTAGTTTGCTAAGCTAAAAGGTGAAGTAAAATAACTTAGCGATAAAATTTTGATTGAGATACTGAGCATAAGTGAATTAAGACTATTACTTTGTTGATTATTGTAACACTGTTTGCTTTTAACTTGTTCGGTGAGGAATATTTTGTTTAAGTTTTACTCGTAGGAATTGATGATGTCACTTCAAATAGATTCCGCGACATAACAAAAAAGTTGCAGTACAATGTTTTGGATTTCAGCGCTACTGAACACTTTGCGCCTCCATTTCAACCTGCACATATGTGTAAGTGTCGGAAGCTTCAAGGAATGAAGAGAAGACACATGGAAAAGTTGTAATGCCTCTCTCGCAACAAATTTAAACCAAATCAAACAGCTTGAAGGCCTTGACTTTAATTGGATTAATCATACCTCTGAACTATTATAAAAGGGGCTTGGAGTAGCATTTCAGAACTTGATGAATATGAGTCCAGTACAAGTTCAAGACACAATGACTACTTTAAAGTTTTCGCCTATAAAAGGGGCTTGGAGCACCATTTCAGAACTTGATGAATACACCTGAAATCCTAAAGCTGAAAACTTTGTTTAAATCATCCCAGTATTCAAAATTCCTTAAATAATCTATAGCAAACACTCAAAGATCATTTTGTTTGTAATAGAGAGAGTAATAGACTAGAGTGAGTTAAGTTCATTAAAAGGAACAAACGCTTTATTAGTTGAGGTTCCTTCAAATCATTTTAGCAAATACTATATTACTGGTTTGAAGAGGGTATTCAAATAGTTGGGTTAGATTATAGCTTGGAGAGTGTTCGATGAAATTGGGAAACTCGTTGTGAAATGCTTCTCATCTTGATTGAAGGAGTTACACTAGTGGATTAAAGTTCAGGAAAGGAACATGAGAACTAGAGGTAGGCAGAGTCTGAACCAGTATAAATGAAGGTGTAAACTTTCATCACTCAACATATTACCCCCACTCAACACAACTCACCAAGTAACCACTTATTCTTCTATTTGACTAAGTGTTTTGTATTCTCTCTTTTCTTACTTAGTATTTAGTTTGTTTTGCTGAGTAGTTTTACTCATCATTTGTTTACCAAAACCGAGTACAACTTAAGTGGTCCAGTTTTGCTTGTTTGTGCACTTGGACTGTTTATCTTTCTCACATCCATTGTTAAATCATATTAAGAATTTGAAAAATGTTAAATCATTTCGAAAAGATCAATTTTAACATAGTAAAGTCATCCACCCCCCTCTAATTGATTATTTTGAACCAACGGGACCAATTTTAAGTTGCCCTATAAATCATGCTGCCTCCATGAACTTTCCAAGTAACCCTGTAGAAACCTCAACTTTCCAAAAACATTTTGTTTATTGAATCTCACGTCAACTTCTAATTGGAGAGAGAAAATCAGTAAAATGACATGTTTGAAAAGTCAAACAAACCAGAATTTGACATGTGACATTAAAGGTATTTGGAGCTGTTAGGTGTGCCCTAGTTGTAGACATATGTTATTGATATGTAATAGACGAGTTACATGTTGTGTTACATTTTAAAGGCATTAATCTTTTCTATTATATATATTGTGCTATATTTAGATTAGAGTATCCGTTGATAATAAATCATAAATGTCCCAAGTCTGTTTTAATCATGGGAATGAATAAAACCATAGGCCTGTATGTTG
>CATIWQ010632942.1:0-22637 GCA_949673415.1 Euphorbia schlechtendalii | reverse complement strand
ACACATGTAATTTATTGTTGATTTGAAAAGGAAACCTTAATTTTCAAGTATTAAATGAAAATTGAATGTGAAAATAATTATTAAATTAATTTAAAATTAATTAAAATTTATATTTCGGTTCTCGATTTTTTTGGTTTTTTTCCCAAAAATCGAGAACCGAACCGAAAACCAAATTATTTACATACATGGACCAAGAACCGAACCAAATTAATTCGGTTCGGTTCGGTCCGGTCCGGTTCTCCGGTTCGGTTCGGTTTTATTGGTTCTTTGCTCTTCCCTAAAAACAGATACAGGCCATGTTTGGATTTTACAATGAATTACGGATCCGTAGTCAAAAATTAATATCGTACGTTTTTATTTATTATTACCACAAAAACATTATATAGTTAATATGATTTGAAATTCATGCAAGTCCTGAACATAAAATTAAATAAACATGTAAACTATTTGAAATAAGATGAAATATACAATTCTAGAAACTGAAATTAAGAATAAGATGTCAATTACATAGATACGTTTTGGACCCGTTTATGAACCCGAATCTGTTGGATCTGGATTTGAATCCTAAAATTATAAATCCAGATCCAACAAACCTGAGATGAATCCGAATCTAGTACATTTAAATAGATACAGATCAGATTCAAGCTGGATCCGGCCGGTTACCATCTGCAACGCGAGGTTCAATCTCTCAAATCTCAAATGAGTTACATGGCACGTCATGGTTAGCACGTGGCAGAAGATTACGCCTTTGGCCTTGAAATAGAAATATGAACGCGGTGCCTTTCTACCGCTCTATTCTCTTCTCTTTGCGTTATTCTTCCCCGCTGTGTTTCTTGTTTTGTTTTTGGAATCCAATATCCATTCCATTAACGTACTAATAATGACTGGCAAGGAAATCTTACACAAGATGAAGGTCTTCTCTCCTCTCTCTCGGTTCTACATATTCTTTCTTTATTATGCTTGTTACTTAACTCAATCTCATTATTGCGTTTGGATTTTCTGAGTTTATTTGTTGATTTCATGTCATGATAATATATTAATCTCAATTCGCATCTTACTTGGAAACCATTACTTGATTGTGCCAATTCAATGGCATTATGCTCTGAAATTTGCATATTTTGGTCAATTTATTTTAAATTTGAGGGGAAGAAAGACGTCATAGGTTATTTTTGGTTTCTAAGCTATTGATTTATGAGCTCATTTAGTTAGATATATGGAAGCTAATCTAAAGCTGAATGTTCTATTTGGTTCTGTTGTTTCATTTTATATTATACTTCGATTATCCTATATATCTTCAATAATATTTGTGCAAATCACTGATTTGAATAAGCTAGATTATTGCCACAGGAAAAAGTTGGATTAGGTTCATCTGCCGATGGTGGAAAGGGCAAGAGTAAGGTTTTAAAGAGTGTAACCCATGGTTATCACTTAGTCAAGGGTAAAACACATCCTACAATGGAAGACTACATTGTTGCTGAATTTAAGCAAGTTGATGACAATGAGCTTGGTTTATTTGCAATTTTTGATGGCCATCTTAGCAACACCATTCCTGATTATTTGCGCTCTAATCTCTTTGACAATATTTTAAAAGAGGTAACTGTTGCCCATTGATCTTTTCATGAATTCTGCGTTTGTGTTCCTCTGCTTCCTAACTTGTCATTCATTTCATTTTGTTTTTCTAAGTCGAACATTCTTTATATTTTTTTATGAAAGAGATAGGTTCTTACTGAGATCACCAAATTTGTGTATACACTTGTGCTTCTCCTTGAGTTTTGGATGATTAAATGAAAAGAATCTATGTTCTTCTTTTTCAATCATTTTTTCTTTTTGTTCGAGTAGTCAGACTTCTGGACCGAACCCGAAAGTGCCATGAGGAGAGCTTACAAAAGGACTGACAATGATATTTTGGAGCAAGCTGCAGACATTGGTAAAGGTGGTTCCACTGCTGTTACTGCAATATTAATCAACTGTCACACTCTTGTAGTAGCCAATGTTGGTGATTCTCGGGCTGTTATATGCAAAGATGGTGTGGCCAGGCAACTTTCAGTTGATCATGAGCCAAGTACTGAAAGGGATGAAATTGAGCACAGAGGCGGCTTTGTGTCCAACTTTCCAGGCATGAATCTCTCTGACATTGCTCAAGACTTCTATAGTTCTATATTCTAATGATTTCGAGTCATCAGAAAATGCGGAGTTGAGTTCATTCCTCCTGTTATCATTGAATTCTGTGGTTAAAGACTTAAATGATGCCACAAAATTATGACAAATGGTTTCACATTTCTTCCTAGTGTTTGTTGGTAGGTTAAAAGATATTTACCTATATCATAGGCTTAATACATTTGGAGCCCCTGAACTTATCCCTAAATGTCATTTTCCCATGAAAGTTTCAAATAACCCCCTGAACTTGCAAAAAGTGCATCAGTTTGCTCCCTCAATTGGTGCACTTTTTGCAAGTTCAAGGGGTTAATTGGAACTTCTGAAAGTTCAGGGGGAAATGGAGCTTAGAGACAAGTTCAGGAGCTCCAGATGTATTCAGCCTATATAAAATTTTTACTAATAAACTTCTGTATTTTTGGATCGGAAGTCTCATTTTCTCCTCCAACCTTCTCTAGAATAAGACATAAATGTATCATTAGCTTACTACAACTTCTAATACGGTACTCTCGGAGTTTTCTTAAATTTAGGTATATTTTATTAAAATTTCATTCATTGTTGTGTAATTCAGCTTTTAAGATGCGTGCTTCATGAATTTAGGGGATGTTCCTCGTGTTGATGGGCAATTGGCAGTGGCAAGAGCATTTGGCGACAAGAGCTTGAAAAAACATCTCAGTTCAGACCCAGATATTACAAAAGACATAATAGATGATGACACCGATTGTATCATTTTAGCAAGTGATGGCTTATGGAAGGTTAGCTACTTATTTCTTACCAAAACTTGTACTGCTCCATTCAAATTTTATGATTCTGTTATGTTATGTTTGGATATTTTAATTGTTAAACTAAAAAAAAAGAAATCTATATTCCAATATGATGCCAGGTGATGTCAAATCAGGAAGCAGCAGATGTTATCAAGAATGTAAAAGACGCCCGCTCTGCTGCAAAACGACTGACAGAGGAGGCGCTTAATAGGAAGAGCTCAGATGATATTTCCTGCATTGTTGTTAAATTTCAGTGATATCTAGTGTTTGGTAAGCTACTTCTGAAACATTTTGTTAGCCTCGGCACTGTAATAATATAATAATCTTCAGGCATCGCCTGACACAATGTACTATATGTTACAGGTTTATGTAAAATATGCTTGATAATCAATCTCATCAAAATGTTCTTGCATTGTAGTGCTGAATAAATAGCTTTTCATAATCATTTTTGTGCAACATGGTGGACTTAAAGGTTGAAACTGAGATTGGTTACTGAAGAATAATTAGGTTTTGTTCTTTTCATATTAAATTGGTTATAAGGGTCAGATAACTGAATATGCATATATATCTAGATTTGCACTTGTCATGGTCTGTTTGACCATATGGTCTTATATGGTATATATGTTATTAATGTGGTCTCTGTGATGTACAATTCATACCTTTTTTATCCTTTAGTGTATTATGCGTAGGAGCGTTCAGTTGAGATTCTACAACACAATAAAAAAAAAAGTATAATACAGTGGCCGAATAGGTAATGATTGCATAGCATATGCGCGGAGAAGGTAATGAGGTACTGTAAGACTACCACATTGTTAAAATAAACTCTGTTTGCCTATGTATCTGATGTCATAAACAATAGGTGTCTAGTCTAGACTAGTATGGATGAAGCAAAGCACAAATCATAGTGATTTGGGCCTGTATAACTTCCCCCTCCTAAGGTCTCCAAATAACAACACTCATTTCTTCATTGTGCGTAACAACTACTGCAAATTTGATTTATCTCTTACCTGTGCATTCTTATACTTATAATTTAATTGGTGGTAAATTTTCTTTATACAAATTGACATGATCTCTAATAAGGTAAAAGATATATTAAAAAACAGAGTAGTAGACCTGCTGCATTGTAGAAAAAACCTCTCGCCTAGGGCCAGAAACAAGCACTGCTGCTTTAGAATAAATCTCACAAACCTTAAGTTGCCTGCCATACATTTTTTGTTTCACTTAAATAAATTCCACACTTCTCCACTTGGCAAGAAGGCGGACTCCTCCTCCTCCTCCCTCATCACTAGTCTTAATAGAAACTCCTTTCTTTCCGCTCTGAATAGGATCTTCTATTTCTTCAATATTATCTTCCAAGAAATCATCTAAAGGGTTAAAGCAATCCAATCTCTCTCAAACTACGCCTACCTTCCATTGTTAGAAGTAGCGATACGCAGGCACACTACAAGCACATAAGCTAATGAATTGATGCAAGTACTTGAAGTAATGACGTAGTGTGTCATTGATTATGAAGGTTATAAGTGGTTTTGGAGGGCCACTAGCAACATAGTTCCTTTAGTTATTTGAAAAATTATATGGTTAATATATAGCTTTTTTAAGAAAAGGAATATATTAAAACTCAAAGGAGATGCGCAACACACGTGGGAGGAGGATCAGTCCATACCCCGCTACCTCATCCAAAAAGACAGCTTTTGCAAGAGCATGGGCTACAAAATTCGAGTCTCGACCTGTCCAAGAAAACAAACAAGAAACAAAATCCCAGGATAAAGACTTGCAATTTTGAACAATAGAGGAAAAATAAGAAAAATCCTCATCATTTTTCGACAAAAAACTAAACAAAATTTTGCAATCGGTTTCAATAATAATATGAGAGAAACCAAGATGTTTCACCCACGACAAAACCTCACGAACCGAGAGAGCCTCTGCTTCAAGAATGGTACATGAGGAGGGAGCAAACCTGCTTTCGCACCTACAAAGACACCACCACTATTGCGTAATAAGGCACCAAAACTGACCGAACGCCCATCCTCGGAGAGAGCCGAGTTAACATTGCACTTTATAAAGGGAATATGAGGTGCAGCCCAAGAAATCGAAGCCCCTGTTGTGAAGCCGAGGTTCTGCCCACGTCATCAGCAGCTGACCGTTTGACACCACCATCATCTAGAGACTCCGCCAGGGCTGTTGCAAAACAGACAGCAGCAAAAGGTTGAACATTGACATGCTGAAACACTCGCATATTCCTGGCAGACCAAAGGAACCATAACAGGCAACAAAAGCGTTGAACAAAATCAGTCAAAGACCAATTAAACAAATCCGAGACAAATTCAATGAACACTAAAGTATTAGGAATAGTGAAGGAGTCGTCAAACAATCGCCAAACTCTTCGAGCATAAGAATAATGAAAAACAATATGCGGGATATTCTCAACATGAAAAAAACATGAAGGACAATGAGCATCGTTAACACAACGACGATTAAACAAAGCATAACGAGTAGGAATAATATTATTTATAAGAAGCCACATAAAAACCCATATTTTGGATGGAATCTTCAAGCCCCAGATAATAGCCCACAACGAAGGTGATATAAGATTGTTGCTACTAGGTCGCCCCCAATTTCTTTATAGGCCTACTTAACTGAATACGACCCACCTGTCTCGAAAGGCCAGTAGGCCGAATCTGATCTTGTGAAAATAGGTAAAGGGGTTCGAGTAATATAGCTAGCTTCAGCCCCATCCAAAATTTCACGAATCTTATCAACATTCCAAGTGCGGTCATGAATGAAATCGGCCACCTTGACACCCAACAGGGAAACACCCTCCTTTCCCGATAAGATAATCCGAGAAGCACTATTAACCCATGCCACATCCCCGATAGCGATACTTTCCCAATTCCCAACTCTCCATCTAAGTGAATTCTTGACAAAAGGCAAAGCGGAGAAAATACTACGTCAAATATAGCCGGGGGAATCAGACAAAGAAGCTGATAAGACGTCACAATGTCTAAAGTAACGGGGCACTAAAAATTAGAGACACCAAACTTTCAGGATAAATGAGAAAATGCCAGATTTGTTTCCCGAGAAGAGCAGAATTAAAATCATAGATATTCCTAAAGCCCATTCCACCATACTTCTTCAGTCTACATAAAGTCTCCCATCTAATCAATGGATACCTCCCAAATTACTCCCACTAGAAGTCCACCAAAAAGAATTTAATAACTTATGGATTGAGTGGCAAAGTGATCATGGAATACGAAAAATAGACATAAGGTAGACTAGGATGGATTGAAGAACCGATTTGATGAGTATCTCTTCCCCCCCACCCAACTCAAGAACTTAGACCTCCACAAACCAATACGTTACCAAATTCTATCACGGATAAATCCCAAAGAGGCTGTTTTGCTCCTACCCACCGATAGATGGGTCCCCAAATACATAGCATAGGGATCAGAAATCCTAACATCAAAGAAGTCACTGATAAGTTGAGCTTGGAAAACATCAACATGAGAGCTAAAAGAGATCGACGACTTTGAAAAATTAATCATTTGCCCCGAAGCCCTATCATAATCTTTAAGACAATTTTTAACATGAAGACATTCCGATAAAGATGACCAGAAATATAATAGGCTATTATCTACAAAGAACAAGTGGGAGACCGATGGAGCCGTCCTAGCTGCCTTACAACCATGAATATGTCCCTCCTGCTCGAGGGGATGTCAAAGCAGCAGAGAGGCCTTGAGCACATAGAATAAATAAATAGGGGGATAAGGGATCCCTCTGTCGGAGTCCTCGAGAAGGGTTTATGGCCCCAAAACGATAACCATTAAAGGAAAAAGAGTATTTGGCCGAATAAATGCACATCATCATCCAACCTATCCAAGTATCAGAAAAACCCATACGCCCTAACACAGCCTCAACATAGGCCCACTCAATACTATCATAGGCCTTTGCCATATCTAACTTCAGAGCAACATATCCATCTCTACCTCTAGTTTTCCTATGTAAAGCATGGTTAAGCTCAAAGGCAATCATGACTTTATCAGTAATAAGTCGACCCGGAATGAAGGCACTCTGATTGTCAGAAACAATTCCTTGTAAAACACATTTCAATGTATTTGCAAGAATCTTATAAATAATACGATAAAGAACATTGCAAAGAGCAATCAGACGAAATTGAGAATCGTGAGTGGCGGACTTGAACTTTGGGATCAAAATAATAAATGTATCATGCAATTCACTTGGTATGACCACACTAGATAAAATATCAGAGATATAATGAAAAATGTCATCACCAATAATATGCCATTAGGTTTGATAAAAACCTGGATTGAAGCCGTCTGGTCCCGGTGATTTATCGGGGTGCATAGCGAAGATCGATGCCTTAACTTCGTCAATAGTAAGAGGTCGAATAAGGACTGAATTCTGCTCCAAAGAGAATTGGTTGGAGATGTGCCGAACAAAGGAAAGATCCAAATCTAAAGAGCTAGTAAATAGAGAGCTGTAAAACTCTTCAATATGGGACTGTAGTCCATTATTCCAGCCGTATTTATTCCCATCATCATCCAGAAGAAAATCAATTTTATTCATGCGTCGACAGGAAGAGGAGTAATGATGAAAAAATCGAGAGTTACAATCACCATGGCACAACCACATAATTTTGGACCGTTGTTTCCAGTGTAGCTCCTGTTCTCAGTAGAGCTGGTTAAGCCGAGACCGAGCCTGAAGATAATCAGCCGTTGCTTTGGGCTAAAGTCCACCTTACACCGAGCCACCATCTCTTTACTGTCCCCGGATCTGCTTGGCATAAAGATCCCGATGGGCCTTGCTCCACCCTTTCAAAGCGGCCGAAATCTACTCTAGTCTACACAGGATAGCAAGGCTAAAGTTCTCTCTCCATTTCGCATTAATTAATTCACGGCAGTCCTGACAAAGGCTCCATTCATTTTCATATCAGAAAGCAAACTCCCTCCTTTGCACCTCCATCCTATTAGAAAGGAATAAAGCATCATGGTCGCTAGAGAAAATGTTAATATGTCATATAGAAGATGATGAAAAAGCAAGCTACCACTCCTAATTTGCCACCCATCGATCAAGCCGTTCATGAAGAATCACCTTACCATGCATTATACGGTCCCATGTAAATTTACCATCGATATATCCCATGTCTGCCAAGCCACAATCCACCAAGGCATTTTGAAAGTTAGAGATATGAGAAGCCGAACGAGGTGGACCACCCCATTTCTCATGAGTCGCCAGAAGCTCATTGAAATCACCCATAACAACCCACGGCATATTACTACTAGATGCCGCCAACCATCGAAGAAGATCCTATGAGATATGTTGTTCATGTTGACAGGGGTTTTCATAGAAGCCTGTAAAATGCCAAGAGTTTCCATTCAAAGAAACGTCCACATCGATATGAGATAAACTATAACTTCGTAATGCTACACCAATTGAGGAATTCCACAAAAGCGCTAGACCGCCACCCGAACCAATACTGCTAACCATAAAAGATTGGTCAAATCTAATTTGCAAGCCAAGTTTTTCAACATGGGTTCTAGAACAGTGAATTTCAGATAAAAAATAATATTCGGACGAAGCTCGATCATCACCCTCTTAAGTTCACGAATTGTTGCAGCAGGGCCTAAACTACAAAAATTCCAACAGAGGGTACTCATTTCGGCAGGCGGGTCTGTTCCTCAACAGAACCTGCCCCTAATGTTAAAAAAGAACTATCTGAAATCCGAGATGCATCAGAAATCACAATAGTTTGATCAACGACCTTCTCAATACGTTTCCTTTTCAAGTCTGTAGCATAATCCTTCTCGTTTGAGCATAAATCAATTGATAGATCAACTGAAGCTAGTAATGAAGAAAAAGATTTCCTTACCGATGGATCTATCATGGACTTTTAGTGGCGAGGATGGTAAGTAGAGTCATTCATCTAAAGACCAGGTGCACACCCATCTCTAACATCCTAGGTTGCACTTGGTTGGACCACAATCTGCAGGACTGGTGACGGTTGGGTGGTAGAAGCAGCAGCCACCATATCCTCGGTCCCTCTCCCCAAAGAAACAGCACCCCTCATTAGTCTTCCGATGCAACCATATATTCTCCGCTTAGCGAACAGGTTTCGATTTCACCCTTAAACTAGAATTGAATTTCAATTTTTGACTTTCCCCGGTTGAATCAAATTTAGTTTCACAGAATTTATCCGAATGCCCTATAACACCACAAAAGAGGCAGAAATATGGCAGTTTTTCTTACTAAAAAGTGATCACGTTCCATTCTCCCCCTGGTTTCTTTAATCGCATCCTCGCGTTCAGTGGTGTACGGATATCAACAAGCACTTTGATTCTTAGATAAGCTTTCCAAGTCTCGTCAAAAGAATTATCATTCGAGTAAATATATGTACCGATATACTCTGCAATCCTCGCTATCCAGAAACAAGGTTGTAGATCCCTTATGTGAACCCAAAACTCAGCATTCCACATCGGAACCGAATGGGGGTTTACACCCATTTCAAGGCTGTTCACCACTACAAGTAGTTGATCAAAGGACCATGGGCCATCCGATAGCACTCTGGAAACATTCCGTTCATGGAAAAATTGCAGGCAGAAGAGTCCCCGTTCCAACTCCTTAATTTCCATTCTTTTCACAGGTCGCCACACTCCTGGCATAACTTTCATAAAAATTCCGGACTTGATAGGTCGGTCCGTAGTCACCTTAGCGAGGATAAAGAGATTATTGTTCTCCTCCGATGGTACAATACCACTATCCTCAACCACAAAACCCTTATCATCCAAGTTAACTCTGGCATACCTTTCATTAATATCATCAGCCATATTGAATAAACCCGAAGTGGGGATAAAACTAGAATTAACACTACTGCAAAACAAGACAGAGAAAAGAGAAAACAAAACGACACAAGATCCAAGAGAACTATGACAATGATTGGTTGACTATTAGAAAGCAAGATGACAAAAGAAAGAGAAATAGAAAGTCCTAATCAAAAAGTAACCGTAGGGAGAGGCTAAGCCCTAGCAGCGACGGCGACGGCGCTCTAGGATTTCACTTTTTTTAAAACTTCTGGTGGATAATTTAATGGCTTAATGCATCTACACCCCCTGAACTCGTTCAAAAAAGGTTGTTCCCACCCTTAACTTTGAAATGTAACAGATAGTCCCTTGTACTTGTCTTAAATGCGTTACTTTACCCTCTCATAAAAATATCATCTTTAAGAACAAAAAGATGAAAATGACGGGCCATAAATCGATACAATATTATGATTAATGGAAGAAAATATTTAAAATGGAGATGAAGTTTCGAAGAAGATGAAGAATACATATTAGGGATTTTGAATGGTAAGAATTAGAATGTTACGGATTTTTTTTTATTCATTTTCTATTCCACCAGCATACTTCATGCGCGTGTATTTTGATGGTCATTCACATAGCAAGCCAGGTTCGCAAAACGGGGTAAAGTGACTCATTTTAGACAAGTATAGTGGACTATCTGTCACATTTTAAAATTCAAGGTGACAACAACCCTTTTCAAACAAATTTAGGAGGGTGTAGATGCATTAAGCCTAATTTAATCATCTATTATTTGATCATGTCGATGAAATTTAGATTGCAGAGAAAGGGAAAGAATATTAATATATAGTTTATCATATATAATGTAACTATTTCATTATTATGTACTTAGTTAAATGTATTTGTTGGGTTAAGATGGTTTTTTAGTTATTTCCATCTTTCGTTCCCATCAATTTTATTAAGCCCGAGAAAGAAACTCTATAACTTCTTTTCTTCTTCCCTATTTCAATCAATAAAGTACTTTTCAGATTTTTCTTTCTCTAAAAATCCATGCGATTTTAAATCTTTCGTTTAGTTCTTTTTCTTCGTTTCTATTCTTTTTCAATTTTTTCTCTGAATTGCACTTTCTTTGAATGGCTAATAGAGGACAAAAATGAGAACAACCCATTCTCCTTACATCCATGTGAGAATGCATCGTTGATTTGTGTAACTCTTCTTATAGATAGGTTTAATTACCATTCTTGGTCAAAAACATTTGTTAAAAAATAAGATGAAATTTGTAGATGGAACGATACTTAAGCTTGAAATTGGAAACCCTAATTGTGGACCTTGGTGTAGATGCAACAACATGGTTTTGTCTGGGTTGATTAGGTCTCTTAGTTCTTCAATTGCTCAAAAGACTATTAGTTTTTAGATGATTGAGAGATTGTGGGAAAATCTAAAGGAAATATTTTCGTAGTATGATGCATATCATTTGGATGATTAACAGAGTGACATCTTTTCCATCTCTTAAGGTAATAGTTAGATAACAAAGTAGTTTGCTTCCTTACAAACTCACTGGGATGAGTTCCTTGGTTTAAATCTAATTCATTTTGCACTTGTGTAGACTGTTTTAGAAAAATTAATGGAGCGATGAGAAAATTGCAAGAAACTAAGGATTTGGTTGTTTGTTTCTTAAAGGGACTGAATGGCTCCTTTTCTAGTATTAAATCTCATGTAATGGCAATAGATCCTTTACCAAGCATGAACAATGTATTTTCTTTAATCTTCAGTTTGAGAGAGTTTGGTATTTGTTAGACCCAAATTAATGATACTTCGCAATGTCTTGAGTTTTGGAAATTGATAAAGTAAAATAGGTCAGTACAATTAACTGAGTATTGAGATTAAAATCCAAGTTGTCGAGCAAGAATTTAATTGAAGTAGAATAACTAAACATGATGAATAGTGCTTAGATTTAATTCAGTCAATGTGTAAGTATTAAGTTACTTAGTAAAGGTCCAAGTAAATAAATTACTCAGCATAAAAAATTTAATACACGGTCAGCAGATACATTCAAGATGTTACTTTAATGCTAGATTATAAAAGCTATTTTCTTTTAACTCATTTCATCAAGGACTATTCTGTCTACGTTATGTTTGTAGAAATTAATGTTGATATGTACAAACGATAAAGGGAATATTTCCAGACAAGGATAAAAGTAACAATACGGTTTGTTTGGGGATTAGCGCAACAGTTGAAGGTCAATAGATGAAAAGTTCCACGCTCCAAATCAAGTTGTGCACAACTGGAAACGTCAAACTCTTAGAGTAATGGGAATAAGACATGTAGCATACCAGAACATCTCTCTCTAATAGATTCTGACCAAGATCAAGCCTGAATCATATTATCTCTCAACTGATTAATCCTATCTCTAAACAAATTAATCTTATTAGATAATGACAAACTCAAATTTCACAATGTATAGATTTGAATCACAACGGAAAGAAGAATGTAGTTCAAATTAGCAACAATGGCTACTTCAAAGAGACTCTATAAAAGGAGATTGAAGCAGCAATTCCAAACTTGGTGAATACACCTAAATTTCTAAAGACCTGAAATCTTTGTACAATGAGTATTCAAAATTCTTAACTGAAACGAAGCACTCAAGTGATTTATACTTTCAAATGACCGACAAAGAAATTAGATCTTAGATTATAGCTAAGATTACTCATTGTAAGAAGAGGCAACATTTTATAATTATTTATTACAAAACTATATTGAGGAATCTGGGTTGAAAATGGTATTCAACTCAATAGCATTGAATTATAGATTGAAGGTACTCTCTGTAATCGAGATCTCTTGTGAAGGCTTCTCTTCGTAGTTAAAGGATATAACACTAGTGGATTAAAGCTTGGGGAATGTACCTGGGGATTGGGGTAGGCAGCGATTGAACATGTATAAAGTCATTATGTTTCATTTCTCTAAATTTATGTCTTTACTTACTTAGTTTCATATTTATTCAACACTCGCTCTATATCTACTGTCTTTATTTCTCTATCTTCGATTCACTCAACATTGTATTTGTCTACTGAGTAAAGCTTTACTCAGCATAAGCTTTAGTAAACTAAGTAAAGAAAAAGCTCCAAGTTTAATCAGCATTGAGTTCTCTTAGCACAACATTTGCATCACAACAAATCTTAACTTGTAATTAAAATTTTATAAAGGGTTAAAAGAAACCATTTTAAGTGAAACACCCCCTTTGACTGATTAATAAAGCTAAACATGAATAACACGTGGTATCAAAGTGAGTGCTCAACATAAGATTTCATAGTCTTGAGTTAAAGATCTCATGACTTTTAACAATCCCTACTATGTACTCGGTTCTGGGTAGACTTCACTCCTTAAAGAAGAATTTCCTGTAGCTAGACCTCCACTATTTGATGGTGATTCAATCTCAAAGCATGCTTGCATGGCTAAAAATGGCCAAATGGCCCCATAAACCCAATTAAAGTTAGAAATTTTCAAAGGGTTCCTGTGTCTTTTAAAAAATATAAAAATGTTAATCTAACCAGTTAAAGGAAAATGAAGTGGTAACAACTGGAAAATGGCGAATGTCAGATGATACCTTTTTTATTTGGACTCTAGTTAGGTAATTCCAACATTCTGTATAAATATCTTTTGGTAGTGAAGACCACATAAATATCATTTTTTCTATGCTTTTTACCTGAAAGCATGACAAAAGGAATATTTTATCTTCACATAGACGGTTAAAAGCATAGGTGTAATTATAAGTCAGCGTCGTACAATTACTCAGTTTTCGCTGGAAAACTAAGTAAAAACTTACTCAGCTTATGTTGAATTATATCGAATAAACTATGTAGTATAAAGCTACTCAGCTTTTCTTATGTTAAGCCATAACTTAATTACGTTAATATAAAATTGTGTTGTTTTCTCCAAAACAAACTCAATTTAAACTTACTTAATTCTAACTCTACTTGATACCTAATTAATTTCACTATCCTAAGTAATTTGTAATTTCCAAAGTCCAAGTATCGTGAAGTAATATTAACTTTGGTTCAACAATAAGTTCATGAGATCTTTTGAATCTTGACTCTTTATACATTTCCTTACATGGAAACATGCTTTCAAAAAATGAAGCGTCCATTGATTCTATCAAAGTGTTCTTTTGTATTTCTAAGTTTTTAGATTCATACACAAGAAATTGATATGCATTATTATTCTCAGTGTATCCAATGAAAATACAATCCACCATTTTTGGATCTATTCTCAATCTTTTAGGTAATGGAACAATTACCTTCGCAAGACACACCCACACTTTCAAGTAATTATATGAAGGTTTTCTACCCTTCCATAATTCGTATGAAGATTTGTCGTATTTCTTACGTGGTATCTTATTTAAAAGAAATTTTGATGATAAAACAACATCACCCCACAAGTTTTGTGGTAAAGCAGAATTAGTTAACATTGCATTCACCATCTCTTTTAGAGTACGATTTTTGCATTTAGCTACTCCATTTGATTGAGGAGAGTAAGGTGGTGTTACTTTGTGAATTATTCCATTTTGGGAGAAAAACTCACCAAATGGTGCAACGTATTCACCACCACGATCACTTCTAACCTTCTAAATTTTCTTATTAAGTTGGTTTTCTACTTCTTTCTTATAAAGTACAAATTTCTCAATAGCTTCATATTTGCTTTTAAGTAAATGTACATAACAATACTTTGTGCTATCATCGATGAAGGTAATAACATATTTATTTCCTCTCCTTGATTGAAAAAATTTCAATTCACAAATATCAGTATGTAACAATCGAGTGGTTCTGAATTTCTTTCAACTGATTGGAATAAACAACTTGTCAATTTTATCTCAACATAAGTTTCACATATATGTGCTATATCAATATGAAATGTTGGTATATGATTTAAGTTAATAAAACGTCGTAACATATCAAAATTAACATGTCCAAGTCTACTATGCCAAAAATTTGAAGACTTAATTATATAAACAAACATGTTTTTTTATTTATACTAATAGAACCATGCTTACAAAAGATACAATTGAATTTGAACATTCCAGTACATTCATATCCCTTTCCCACATACATACCCCTTTAGATAAAATGAACTTCTGAGATTCAAATATTATCTTGAATCCATGTGCTCTCAAGAGGCTCCCATAAAGAAGATTCTTTCTGATGTCTGGAATATACAAGACATTTTGTAGTTTAACTTCTTTTCCAGAAGTCATTTTAAAATCACTGTTTTGTGTCCTTTCACCTTGAAAGTAGCAAAATTTCCCATGAAAAATCTTCACCCCAGTCTCTATATGAGTCAATCCAATAAAAGACTCATTGTTACAACATATATGCTGGGTAGCACCAATGTTAAACCACCATTCTCCAAGGTTCAAGTCAATCATATTGACTTCAGAATTTACTACACAAAGGTCGATGTCAAATACATCTTGCGTAATTCCATCAACAACATTTGCATCTTTCTTGTTGACTCTTTTTAGCAATTTACAACTAGAAGACTTGAATCCCATCTTATTATAATTGTATCATTTTCCATTAAACTTTGGTTTCTTGGAAATGCTTCCTTTCGGTCCCATATTGAAATTGGAATTCGTAGGATGCTTACCCTTTCTAGAGTCTTTATGCACCTCCACCATGTTGGCCTTTGCCATAGTTTGAGATAAAGCTTTGAAATCTTTCCAACTTGGTTTATAATTTTTCGATAATTGCAGCCACCTGAAATGGTTTATAATTTTTCGATAATTGCAGCCACCTGAAATGGTTATTCTACTCCATCACATGGTTGGAGTTCTTGCACTAGAGTTATAATAGATTTGGAATCACTCATTTTAAAATCCAAGATTTGGCATATCTTAGTATTTCTTAGCACCAACATCCACTATTTGATATTTTTTTCAAGTGATTCCCATAATTCCTTTGCAGTACGTTAGACACTATAAATTTCATATAGTTCAGGAATCAAACCATTAAGAATATGATTTCTGCAAAGAAAGTTGGAATAATTCCAATCGTAAATAGTCGATTTAATAAAAGGATCAACAACTCCTTCAGGTACAATAGTTGGATATTCTTTCACAAATCTGTCATGTTGTATGCTAGTCAAGTAGAAAAGCATTTTCTATTGCCAGACTTTGAATCACACAGTTGAATTTCTCTAACATTTCAAGAATTGTAACGGGGTACGAACTTGAAGCCCATGATTATTAGGCAAAATAATCCCAGAACTCGAAAGTCCATTTCCATATAGACATGGAACCATTAGGACCAAATTGTCCATTTTGGTTAAGTCCCAAACCATTAGAACCACATAGTTCATTTTGGTTAACGTGACTATAAATTATTCCATTGCCATCTCCTTGAGTAGGACCAAAACCCCGTGGATCCAAAAAGTAGTTGGCCTAAGTCTAGCATAACCAAAATTAGTTGGACCACCAACAAGTGCGAAAGCAACACACATTATATATAAAGGCTCAAAATCAATAGGATCATGTTGTCCATTTTGATGTTCTCCATTATGACCTTGAGTAGTTTTAAGTTTAATGGCTTCAATTTGTGAGATTTCTGTAGCCATGATAAATTCTGAAATTTCCAAACAAATCAAGTTAGTACCTCAGAATAATAACAAAGAAAAGAAAAATAAATAAATAAATTACCTGTAAGTCAACAATATTTTTTCATATTAATTTTATTATAAGTTACTTTTAATTTATTGTCTCAATTTGGTTCAAAACAAGTCCAAATTAAGTCCTACAATTTTTTTCCATAAATAAGGTAATCTAGAATTTCGGTAATCCACATCAGGGTAATCCAAGTTATGGCATTGTGTTCTCTTCTAAGAAATATATAATATATGAAGAAATGTGTCTTAAGATTGTTAGAAATATTAGAAATAAAATATTATATATAAATATTCTTTTATAAGAGAAAACACAATAAATAATTAGTAAATCGAATTGCAATATATTAATGTTAGGATAAAATACAAATATACATATGAATAATAAAATTATCAAATATAATATTATAATAAGATATACCGAAATAACCTTTCAACCACTATATAAATGAAATGAATCTGTGGATGCCTGAATCGATTTCCTTAAGATAGATTTTCTCTGTATGATAAAATGTCTCCTAGAATACAAGAACTAACGTTGAGCGAACACCAATCGGTGTAAAATACTATCACCTGAGAACAGATTAATAAGAACCTAGGGAATGAATTGTCAAAAAAAATTAGACATAACCTTATAGTTTTTTTCCTTTCGTCACACCTCTAACCACAAAGAAATGCAGAAATATATATAGATAAAAGAGGGAGACAATGTAAAAAAATTTAATAAATGTTCAACACGTTCCAAAACTCATTAACAGATGAACATTGATTTTTCATTTACCAACACCAACTCATAATCCCTAGATTATGTCCGCTCCCTTAACCGATGAATATAAATTCTTTTATCATATTCCAACAATAAATAATATTCCATCAGTCTATTAAATATTATCATTTTAGAGGAATTTTGTTGTCTAATTTTTATTATCATTTTGTATTTCCAATGTACTTTTTCTCTAAATTTTTCATTCTTACCCCTATTAATTTGTTTAACTTTCAAGGTAACCATAATTTAATATTCAATAACAAGATGAGAAGACTATAAGAATCAATATTTGAATATATTAATAAAGTCTTGAAAATAGAGTATGATATTTATAAAAGGATAAATTAGTAAATCACCTCATTCGGTTAATTGTTATCTTAAAAATTGTGAATTAGTTAAAACGACAATATTTAATAGACGGAGTGAGTAGTATAAAATAACAATAATAACTCATTTATTAATATAACAATAGTAAAATTTCCTAATTACAGTAACGACAATAATCGATATAATAATAATAATAATAATAATAATAATAATAATAATAATAATAATAATAATAATAATAATAATGTATTGTGATAATACTTGTTATATTTAATTAAAATAATATTGAATTCTAATTCTAATTACAATGCTTTTAAATATTTGATATTTATAATTATTATTAAAAATATAAATATAATAATTTATTGTGATAATACTTATTATATTTAATTAATTTAATTAAAACAATATTGAATTATAATTACAATGCTTCAAATATCTAAAATTTATAATTATTTTAAAAATATAATTATAATAAAGATAAAAAATTAATATATAATAATTAATTGTATCTTCTTTAGGATTTTTTGTTTTTATTTTTGATCTTTCAACGATATTATAAGTATCAATTAAAAAAATTAACACTGCCATTTGTAGCTTGTGCAATGTTATATGTAATGTTATCGTTACCATTTCGGTTATCATATCGATAATGTTATTGGTACGTGACATACCGGTACAACCGGTATAAATCAATGATTATACTGTTATTAAATATTTTAAAATAATAAATAACTTTATATTATATAACATTTGAAAAATTTATAATTTGTAGCCGTGGTATTATCAATATACAATACAATATATTTTTTTATTTAATCCTAAAATAACGTAATGAAAAAGTAGAAAACAAAGAATTGAAGGCATTAATAGACTTAGGTAAATAGGATATGCACATGCTCTGTACTTTATTGAAAAGATATTATTGCTTAAAAAAATGTGAATATTTCCAAGATTAATATATCTAGAGAAAATAAAAAGTAAAATTTTGATAATAATTTAACATACAAATATTTATATAATTATTATATTATGGGTTTAATTTCGTTTATAGTACATCAACTATATCTGTTTTCTCATTTCATTACATGAACTATTTTTTTTTTCTATTATCATACATCAACTTGTAAATGACCTCTCAATATGGTACAAATGAATTGCTTTAGCAAGTTAATACTTCCATGTCACTATTTTACTACTTTTTAATATTAAATGTTAGATCATACCATATTTTGAAGATAACTGTTGAATAATTTTAAAAGCATAAAATTATTTTTATCCATAGAAAATAGCGGATAATATTATTACGGAGTTAAGAGTCAATTGTGAGTATTCAGTTCCACTAATAATTAATAGTTTATTTATATATTTTGTGATTTATAGTTTAAAATTTGATGTTTATATTCTACTATTTATAGTTTATTAATTGGAATATAAAACATTAATTTAAATAGTTAATTGTTAAATAGATTATTAATTATATATGAATCTTTTATTAGTCTAGGTGTATATGGTGTTTTCTAAGTTAGAGATGTTCATTGGTTGATGCGATTGAACAGCTGAACTAAATTATATATACCTGAAAAATTAAATATGAACAAATATAAAATGAATCATGATGAAAAGAGAAATTGAACGTATTGATAAGGTTCAAATATTTTTGTTATATATTTTAATATTTTTTATATATAGATATTAATTGTTTTAAATTGAAAATAGAATTTTAAAAAATTAATTACAAATAATTAAAAATTTAAGGAATTAATTACAATTAATCAATTCTCCATCATATATATATGAAATACACGTCAAAATGGAATTCATTTTCCAATTGAATTGAATTCATTATCATATTCATTTCTATTCTCTCTCCCAGGATTATAGTCTCACGATGGAAATATTGTAAACGATTGTTATCGATCTTCACCGTTGTAGAAGTTGTGGATATAAGTTCATACTCCGACACATTGTGAGATGGATTTGACTTGGCATTTAATGCGACGTTGTTCGATCTTGAACATACGGAACAAGGTTAGAATCCGAATTTCTTTCCATTTACGTTTTCCTTCACTTAACAATTTAACATTTAATTAATATTTTAAATTATAACATATAAACTGTAAGCCGTAAATTACAAACATGAAATCGTTAAACATATTTATAAACCATTTATTAATGGAATATGGGTCGCATTTAGTATTTTAATGGAAAGTAATATAATCTGGTTTTTTAAAAATTGAAAAACAAGTTGAAATTGTTTTTATATATAATAAGTTATGATATTTGATATTAATATGTTGTAAAATGATGACACGGAACATTACCCATAACAAGTCATATGTATCATAGTAAGAGGTTATCTACAAGTCGGTGTATGATGATGAGTAAAAATTTAATTCATGTACCAAGATGAGAAAACAAACATAGTTAATCGACTATAAATAAAATTAAACCTTATATTAAGTGTCATAGTTGTTTGAGATGAAGAGAGTTAAAAAGTCAAATATATAACCTATCTAGCGGGCAAATTAAAGTCATTTTGTACTACTAAGAACATATTTAGTAGCTTTTGTGGATTACAAATGTAGGTGTCATGTAGAATAGAAATTGCTTTTGATGATGTGATAATAGTATAAAAAATAGACAATGTTTATGAATAATAAATTTTCTATTCCATTTTAAAAAGCATTTATTGTAGACAAGATTGTCTACATCTAGGCAATCAAATAGACATTGTCAACAATTAATGAGGACATCATATTCGGAAGACAAGCTAGACAAGCAACTAAATTAGATTCATTTTCAAATTGATTGTCTATCCATTCCTATGCCTTAAGATAATTTATGAAATAGACAATCTACTAAAAATGCTCTAACAATTTCTCTTTCTAAACCACGTTTCCTCAATCATCTGTTATTCTTCTTCTTCGTTTTTAAATTTCTTTCTTCTCTGAAAACTGATCCATTGCATTAGCTTCTTCCAGTGAGAATCTCTTACTAGTAAGAGACCATGGATGCCGTAGCTTTTAACTCTAGAAAATAGAAGACAACATGAGAGCAAAAGATTTTATTTATGAAAAATCCCGGTATTTCCTGGCACACCGGTTTTCCGGGATCTTCAAAACCGGTTATTTTAGATAACTGTCCGGACTTGTGACCGAACCTGGTCAGTCAGGTTTTGATAACATTGGTTACCTGTGTAGAAAAAGACTAATTGTATACAAATTTATGTGAATACCGTTGACAATTCAGGACTGGCATATATCTAGGAAACAATACAGAATGCACCAAACTTCTACTTATCCTTATCGAATTCGTATAAATGGGGATGACCATTTCTTACAATTAAAGAAAAACTCAACTTTAACGTGAACTCCAAATTTGTGTAATTGCACAAAAAAAGAAGTCAGGTAACAAATGTCAGCCGTGCCCTAATCCAAATAATTCTACATCCTTAGTTAATATAGTAGTTGTTAATTTTAAACTAATAAGTTTTAACCCATTTAATTTATAATTGCTACAACTGTTCTTCGGTTAATAGCAAAAAAAAAAACAGCAGATCCTATCTGTTTAAGGAAATTGAAGATATAACAAGCAAATTAATCAGATTTGAAAGAGTTCCATTTGCCTATATTCAACGGTGTCAACTGGACCATCAAGCTTTTGAATCTCATCAACAACTGGGTCTGAAGCATTGTTATTGTCATCATAACAATCATCATCGTCGTCGTCTTCGTCTCCTATAGTCTGTCTAATCTTGTGGTTAGCATCCTTAACTGATTCCCAAGCAGTATCTAAAGTCTTTTTAGCAGCATAGCCAGCTGCATCTGCTATATTCGTTGCTTTCCTAACTCCCTCCTTTGCTGTATCTGCTACATACGAAGACTCTTCATCATCCATGTCCTTCCCTCTGTAACTCTTATTTCTCCCCTGTATTTTTAGTTTCCAACTCTTCACATTCACATATTTTTTGAATTATCTGAAGCTGATAAACATAAAGCTAAGTCCCTTACTAGCTAAGGGACATATACATAAAAAATTTAAAAATTAAATTAAACATAAAAACACCGGACGGAAAACATCATGACACAAACATAGAACATAATAAACTAGCGCAACACAAAAAAAACTCATGTGGGTAGACTTACAAATTCATGTTTAGTATTTAAGAAAAAAAAAAATCCATTTTTTAAGTTGCATTATATTTCAAGGGCATGTCCGTTTCCTAACTTATCCTATCCTTAAACTCACAAATAATAAATGAAATATTTTTTGAATACTATATTTAAGATTTATGAGTCACTTTTTTATTTAGCATAATAAACTCAAAAAACAAGAAACATAAAAGGTCCATTAACGAGTTAGCGTTTCTGTAAATAGTGATAAGAGTACCTGGTTTGTTGGTTCAAAAGGAGAAGAGCTGTAGAAGTGCAGTTTCATCATCGAAGCTCTAATCGATTCTTTCTTGCACATGTATCTGGCTGCCGCCATTTCGCAAATTTTGTTTTTATTTTTCTTCGACGTTCAACAACGGTTTATATCGATCAGTATTTGATTTGATTTGTGTATCTATATATATTGAGATTATCTTTTACAAATAATAATAATAATAATAATAATAGTACTGTTGATGATGACTACGTGTAGAAGTTGACACATTTCAATCCTCTTTGACATCCACGCTTCATTTCCTTACAACCTTTTGACACGTGCTTCTTTTGTTTTTGACACGTTCAGATATATGCTAACTATTCCATGGGAAATTATAATTTCTTTTTTATAATTTCCCCTATTCTATCCACTGTTGTGACTCAGACCCTTTTCGGCCGGTCGGGTCGGTCAAACTTGGAAAAAAATGATTCAATTATATGTGGTAAGTTTAAATTGAAATCTCAATTACTTGATCTAAGATATTCTTGTACCACTACAAAAAAAATTAACATTTGAAGACAAAAAGCAAAGGACAATTCGATTATATTGTCCTCAATTGTACTTGTAGAATTAATATAAGGGACCATGTAGTGTATGGTTCCCAATTCATCTTTTATTTGGAATAGGGGACAGCTGTTCATAAGTATTATATAATATAATTATATATTTAATTAATTACGAATGGCGAACAAATTATTGTATTTTTGCATATCAAACTTTTCAGTCTTCTAA
>CATIWQ010632933.1:0-17183 GCA_949673415.1 Euphorbia schlechtendalii | reverse complement strand
GAGATCTGAGTTTTCAGAAATATGGAACGTATATACGGAAATTTTACAAACCCGTGTCTTATTTATTTAAAAATTAATTTACCGGCTTAAACATATTTATTTTTTAGGAATATCTCTAAATAATATCACGATTTATGCTTTTGGACCTAGATTTGTATTATTTTCAGTTATTATGAAGTATGTTAGGAAACCCCCATGAAGGGAATCAAAATTCCTGGATGACAGACGCGACAAATATTCGCATGTGGCATTTTCACTAAAAATCGGTTAATTTAACTTGTATGAATAAAATGAACCCTTTTTGTTTAAAAATAATTTCAAACTCTCTGATGTTTTAAATTAGACCGCTCGGGTCTCGCGAAAAATCAAAACAAACATATTTGCAATTATTTGTGACGTGCCATATTTTTGTGCTAACCTTTGTGGATGCAGGTAGTTTAGGATTTATTTTCCTTCGGGTATCGCATTCATTTTAATAAAAATCATGTATTTGTTAGATTGGTAGTATAATAGGAAATTGATGTATTTATTCCCTTAGTTACCGATGTACTTAGGCTATTTGTAAAACCCCCCAGCCCAGTGATGTAATTAATACCCCGTAGAATAGGCGCATTTAATTTCCTACGTGTTTACTTTCTGCAATTTACTTACCGTTTTATGCATGCCCGATAAACATAAACTGAAAATATCTAGTTTAGTTCGAATATTATAAATGTGGTTTCTCATTCATAGTGTAATTTAACTCAAATGATGACGAAATAGATAACTCATCCCGTACCCGAATCTCTACTTTGTGGTACGGATTAGGCATACGGATCTAAGGCTATACCGAAATTTCCCGGAAGAGCTGATCAGGGTGGTGACTTTGTAACACAGACTAGAGATCCTGATCTCGAGTCTTTTATACTTGGAACCCATTTATTTTAAAACGTAACTCAAGTTTTGCTTCATGGGAATCTCTTTTCCAAGTCACTTTTCCATAAACACAAAAATTCGCTTTCGAAAACCCCACGCCCCATCTCATGGGGCCGGCGCCTCGTGGCGACTGTGCAGGTTGAACGTCATTCGCTCATAGTGGTGACTCCGTTGGGGATATCTTTTTATAAACTTAAAACAAGTTTAAAAGATTTTGGATGAGTATTGAAAAGTCGTCAAATGAGTTAACCCACATTTAAAATATCGAACAGAGCATATGCATTAGATGGATTAGCCATTAAGGTTAGGTTGCCCAATTTTGACCGAGAAGCTTGCGAAAGTATACTTCGTGACCCCCTGGTGATCGAAGGAACCTAGCGAGTTGATTACTTGTTGCCATACCGCATGGACTCTCATGAAAAAGGGGAGAAGTGTATCATAGTGCAACAAGAACCTCCTACATCAACAACCCTGACTGAGCTCATATAAGGAAACAGTAGACACTTTCCCTAGGTTTACCAAAACAAATGCATCTTTTTATGCAGGTTCACTCCTTAAAACTTCAAGGTGTTAAGATGATCCAAACCTAGATATTAGGAGCCTACCCATTACACGTGGGAGATATAAGGTTGGAAGAAATACGTTGTACGCTATGTGCTATGTGTTCATCATATCACCATGTTTATTTGACGAAAAGCATCATGCTAACCCATGATTTATTGTGCAGACACAAGTTATGCACACACATGTTATTGTCCTAATACCATTTACCTAGAATTAGAGATGCGGTGGGACAGCGTCACCTAGGGTTAGGTTCACTCATGGTCAAGATAGTGCTTACTGAACACTCGAACCTCTGTCCACTTAGACTCAAGGAATTCTAAGCTAGGGTATGACACATTGTTCTACCCAAACTCGAACCTACAATTAGAGATGTAATGAGGCAGCGTCACCTAAGATTAGGGTCACCCATAGGGTATAACTCATTGTTTTACCCGAACTTGGACTCACAGAGAGTAATGAACTCTCAAACTCCAAAAGTGTGTTGTCGCATGGATGATACGCACCCATTTGTCATATTTCGGTTTGTTTGTTTCAAAAGGATGGGAAAACATACCACCTTTCTTGCCAAAACGGTGCCATTTTACTTGGTGCCTCATAGGGAATAACATGTTGCTTTACATGAACATGAACTCACCGAGAGTAAATCATTGGCGATGAACTCTCAAAAAAGGTGTATTGTCACATGGATGATATGCGACCATTTGTCATTTTTTCGCTTTGTTTGTTTCAAAAGGATTGGCAAACATATTCAACCACTCCAAAGACTTAGGAATGCTTATTGCTACTTGAGTAATAGGCAAATTTTGCTGTTTTGTTTCAAAAGGATTGGCAAAACACGGATCACCTTAAGCACTCACCACACGTGTCGAGTCTTGTTTCATGTCTTACCTGAGTTTGTTTCAAAAGGATTGGCAAACCACACTTACCTTTGACCACAATTTTCTTTACGCATCATGGCATACTGACCTTTATATTGCAGCCATTTCATAAGCATTACATGCACTAGTCTCATAGTCGGTTGATCATGCATTTCACTTCTGACGGTTGAAGTTATCCTTGCTTCAGTTAAAACTTGGAAGCGGTCGGGTCATCGGCTAGTTCGGATCTCTCCCACCGTGGCTCACCAAACAGGATCATTTGTAGAGGTTCTCCCACACATGGATTCCAGCGAGGACTCAGGTTCAGATTCGGGTTCAGGGTTCAGCTCGAGACAAAGATCAGTGAACAGCTCAGGAAAAATCGGCAAAATGGCAGACCAACAGAATGCACCAGGGGGAACTAGTCAACCAGACCTGGGTGGGCCTGTTACCTCCCAGTCTACGATAGGCCAGGAGATAGCCAACGCACTCAACGCGTTTCTTCATAGTGATTAGTTAGTTCAAGCTATCCAGTTCCATTCTCGCCCTAGACAACCAGAGGGTAGAATACTAAATCAGGAACCTATCGGTGTCTCCCAGGATCCAACTGCTACCCACCATGCAGCTGGGAGCCTTGGCTTGATCTCTCACGCTCTCCCGTCTCCTAGCACGCAATTCGGAGTTGGCCAGGTGGGGCCCACATTCCCCCAGACACGGTCTCCTTTCCAATTTGGATAGAATAGCTCTAGAGCGGACCAGACAATGAGCAATGATGGCTAAAGGACAAGAATGGCGGATCAGTTGATTACAGAGCTACCAACTCAGACCACACAACCAAGTTACCATCAGGGGTCTCAACAACTCGCGACCACGGTAGGGCCAAGAGCACCGTCTTTAGGGTTTATCCCAAGTATGCCAACAGCTTATCCTCCACCGGGATCTTTTCTAGCTCCACCTTACAACTACGGCACTAATGTCAACCCTGTGGCGCAACAACAAAGTCCATTTCCTCCTCAACCAACTTATGAAATTCCTCCCAGGGGTCCAATATATCCTCAGGATCCATACGGCCAGTTCAACAGTTTAGCCAGGCCAGAGACTAATTTCTCAACTCCCCAACCCAGTATGGAATAACTATGGCATCAGTTTTTTGCTACCCATGCGATGCAATACCCGGGCTACCAAGCCACCACCTATCGGTACCTCCGACTACACCAAGTGATGAATAGCTCCCCGAGAATTTTACCATACAAGAGATAGTGAAATTTGATGGGGAAGGCGATCCCCAGGCTCATCTAACCAACTACCAGACTATGATGAGAGCGCGACGAGTCAGTGATAAAATGCTGGAAAAAATGTTCATAGTCACCTTGGCACCCCTGCTAATCGATGGTACAACAATCTTCCCCTGAAGGTGTCCCAAAACTAAGGACTCCTTTCAGCGACCTTGGTAGAACAGTATGGTTTTAACTCTCACATGAAGGTAACCATACAGAACCTGGAAACCGTGAGACAAAAACCAAGAGAACCATTCAAGCCATACTACACCCTATGGATGGCTACACAGGTGTTGCTGAAAGACCATCTCAGTTTATCGGAGATGATTGCCAAATTAATAGCTGGAGCCCTACCGAAATACAGAGAGAAATTAGGAATGGATGCCTACCCTTCCTATAATGCAGTTTTTCAAAAGGCAGAGCGGAAAGAGTAGCTTGAGCTCCTTGATGGGACACCTAAAGAACAGCCAGTCAGTAAGTCATGGTCCCGGAAGAACGACTCGGGGGAATCATCCTCCTATCCTACGCAGTCAAAGAAGAAGCAAGCTGCAATCCGAGTGATTGAATAGGAACCTATTGTGGTAGTAAGGTTATAAAAAGAGGAATATCATGGGATCTCCCCGTATGAAGCCAAACTTGGCTTTCTCTTTTCTAAACCACGGGAGCTGAAGCAGCTGGATAGCTTGAAGACTTGGTCACCACCCAGGTAGGAAGACAGGCTTAATTTCTGCAACTACCACGTCACATTAGGACACCATACCAACAACTGTGAAGATCTCTTGAAAGCCATATGGAAGCTAGTTAAGGATGGGGTAGTAGAAGAACCAAGGCTAAAGCCTAGCATGAAGACAAACCCGCTCCCGCGCTTTGATGGAATAGTGAACATGATTGATTCCGGATTAGTAGAAGAATAGGTCATGAAGCTCTTGGGAGAAGCCTCGGCCAAGTTTGTTATGGTCATAGAAACAGGGATGGACGGGATCCCTTCAAACCAGATCCTAGGTATGCTGGCTCAGTCAGTCTTACGGGTGAACTCTATGAGAATAGCCCCCCAGCATAGCGAGAGTATGATGGATAGCTACAACCTATTCGAATCTGTGTACGTAACAGACTCGATGCAGGAGGAGGACAAGGAACTGAAGGAGAAAAAGTAACAGGCCAAACCCATAAACCTGGATGGGTATTGTGAGCACGGGATTTTTAGTCCCCACTCGCAAGTTCGATGATGAAGCTGTAATATATTTTCCTTTGCTAGTCTTCTACTTTGACAGGGTCTTGGAGGTCCTCGGGAGAAGAGTTCCTTGTTTCTTTACGAACCTTAGACATTTTTTATTATCGGTATTACCACATTGGTACCGATATTGCCACCCCATCAGTAACCAAATCTAAATTGAACTAAAGTCAGATAAAAATTACGAGTATCGACGTAATTAATATCGGTACCTGTGCCATAACATCGGTACTGATGTTAAACATCGGTATCGATGTGATGACATTGGTACTGATGTTAATGACATTGGTACCGATGTCAAATACATCAGTACCAATGTCATCAAATTACAGTGACATCGGCATTGATATCACTACATCGGTACCGATGTCACGTTGACAAAAGTAGCAGAATGGTTGCAGAATTCCATAAACTATGGGATAAATTTCTAATACTTCACTCTAGTCACTTTCACATTATTGAAATTGATTAGATGGTCCCTCCATAATGAGGATGGGACTCAAATGGAGGAAAAATCAAGAAAATGCCAAAAATACTTTTTTGACTTTGGATTGAGGGGAGCTCTCTATCAAGAGAGGAAAACTAGCAGCAAAGGAGAAAAAAAGGGGGGGCACGAAATGGAGAGGAAGATGAGTGGATGAAACTCATCTCAAAGGACAAAAGAAAAGGAAAGTGTTCTTCATGTGTTCTTGAGCAAAAACACAACTTTCACCCACTAACACTTGGAATTTCAGGTTTGTTAGATAAAATACTTGAACTTTAGACTTGAATGGAGAGTCTACAACATTCTTATCTCTCATTTGAAGGTTAATACACCTTCTAAAATGTCTAATTTGGTCAGGAATGGATCCTTTCCAACGATTTTCGATAAATCATCAACCGACAACCAAAACCAACCAAAAGAAACGAGGAGAGCTTCCCGGAGGACTTCATGGACCTTGAAGAACATGGATTCATGACTACGGGGTAAGCCTCTAAGTTCCTAGAGTTTGTGCTCATGTTTATTTGCTTTTTCTTAAGTTTCATTTTCTTTTCGGTTTTTTCCATTTTTGCACACCGATCTGTTTTATGGAAATTACAGTACGATTTCAGATATTTTTGAATATTTTGTTTATATTAACATATTTTACACATCTTGAGCTTTCTATAATGATAAAAAAATCATCCAAATTGGTTAAGTATATCAAAAGTTATGATGGTTTGAAGTTTGTTATTTTGGTTTATGCGAACTAATCTGTTTTCAAGGAATTTCAGTATGATTTCAAATCCTTTTTAATATTTTCTTTATAGAAACAAATTCTAAACATCCTGAGCTTTTTGTAATGATAAAGATCATAAAAATCTGTTAAGTATAGAGAAAGTTATGTTCGTTTGAAGTTTCGGATTTCTGTTGCACCGTTTCTGCTGTTTTCTGTATTTCTGCTGCAGGTCGACATCGGTACCGACCTTACAATGTCGGTACTGACCTTACACCAAAAAATCAACATCGGTACTGATGTTACAACATCAGTACCAACTTGGTCTTTGGCAGAATTCAGTTTCGCTCCGTTTCGAGTCGTTTAAAGCCTGGAACAACCCGCTGAGACCCTTTTGAACCTGGGAACACATCATGGGGGTAAAAAATCTCAAAATTGTAATTATTTAGAATATATATCTGATTTATTAATGTATTAATATGTTAATCAAAGTTTAGAGTAGCAACAGAAGCGATTCGGGCCATCCATATCGATATCGCCCTTCACAGGGAAGTCGATAACGATATGAATGACATCGTTACCGTTGTTAACTCAAATGACTATATTATGCATGTTTGGCCTAGATTTATCTTTCCAAATGTTGTTTTAAGTCACCCCCACAAAGGGAATAAAATGTGTTCCCGGATAACCGGCCACACCACTTTGCCATGCGGTCATTTTCACTAATAAAATCAATCAACATATGTGTAAATAAAAATGAACCATTTTTATTCCAAATAACAACTTTGAATCATTGATGTTTTAATTAGGCCACACGGGCCTCGCTAAAATCAAATCGAACATATGTGATATACCTCGTGCTAATCTTTGTGGATGCAAGTTAGATATATGCCTAGAATTTTATTTTCCTTCGGGTATTGTAAATATTATTTTTACGAGAATTGTAATTAATAGATTAGGCGGGCGGTTGAATCCCCCGAGCTTTGTAATTTATTATTTTACTTTCTAGAATTTACTTCTCGCATTTATTTAATGCTTGATGTATGAGTTTATCGCTTTCCGCATGCACGTTAAAACATGCATTTCAACCTCAAAATGACTTAAGTGCGAATATGCATAACTAAGAAACACGATTTTCTGTAGATGTAATTTAATGTGATCCAATAAGAAATGAACAACTTATCGCGTACCCGAATCTCTGTGTCTTGTTGGGCCATCCCCCAGACGTTAAGCCTCACAGGACTCTAATTCCTGGAAAGAGCTAATCCAGGTGGCAACTCCACACCAAGAGACGGCGGATTCGGGTTCGAACTAATCTGAATAAAATTTTTCGCCCATCTCTTTCAAACCTTTTTTATCGGGCCCCCAGCCCGGTACAAACCATTTTTCCAAACACCCCGGTGGACCGCGCCTCTCATTCCCGCGTGCTCTGGACCCACTGCTCCGTGTCGTCCGCTCACAGTGGCGACTCCGCTGGGGATTTTTTTTAAAAACTTATTTTAAAAGCTTTTAGATTTTGGATAAGTGCTGAAAATTATTGATCACATTATTCCGTCTTCTCTTAATTATGACATATTCATAATTTCGCATTGCAATAGAAAGGATTAGCCTCTAAGTTTAGGTTGCCCTATTTTACCGAGAAGCTAGCGAAAGTATACTTCGTGACCCCTTGGTGTTCGAAGGAACCTAGCGGGTGGATCACTTGTTGCCATATCGCATATACCTCCCTCGTTAGAGGCTTGGAGTGTATCTTAGTGCAACAAGAATCTTCTACATCAGCAACCCATCTACAGCCCTCATGTAAATAACCCACAGGCATTTTCCTTAGGGTGTTACCCAACACGCTATCATGCATTGTATTTTCCTGCAGGTGCGCTCCTTAGTATCTCCCTGGTACTAAGATGAACCAAACCTAGGATAAAGACTATCCAAAAACCCTACACGCTGGAGACATAAGGTTGGAAGTGATACGTTGCATGCTATGTGCTATGTATATACACCTTTCAAATTGTCACTAAACAAATGTCATACTGACCACGAATTTTTGTGCAGACACTTGAACGCACACACTCCTGATATTAAATGCACATATCACATCCACTTAGGCACAGTCGACACCATAGATCATGTCACCCTAAGACAACACAAAATCACTTAGGGGCATCACTTACCCCTTATCAGCGAGATGTCCACTTGACATCCCGCTATTTGCCCACATGTGACAAACGTACCGTCCTTTTACCACTAGATGTCTACTTAACATCCGACACTTAGCCCACAAGGGGTAATCCTACACATCAACTTTGAGGTGTTCACTTGACATCTAACTCACAGCCCTTCCGAGGTAATCACAAATACCAAAAGCCCAAACGGGGTAAATACCTACCCAAATCATTTCCCACATTAAAGGATATCCCAGTTGATATCCTAACCTGAGCCCACATGAGGCGAACTTACTTCAAATATCTTCCTTTACCAAATCTTCAGAGGTATACGCTTCATACCTGAATCATTCACCCCACACGAGGCAATAATTCACATACCACCACATACCTTCAAATAGTGAAACTTTGCCCTAATTGGGTAAAATTACCAAATCATTCATTAGGTAGCTACATATGGTAGTTGTTTCATTAGGGTATGTCACATCGCTTACCCGAAATAATTTTTTATCTCCTCATGAGACTTAGTTGTAACACTCAAACCTCCGTCTTCTTGGAATCATGGACTTCTAAGCATAGGGTATAACACACCGCTGTACCCAAACTTAAACCTAGAATTATAAGATGCGACAAGACAGCGTCACCTAGAATAGGATCATCCTCAATTATAGCGGTGCCCACTTCGTACCCGAACCTCTGGCCATTCGGGGTAACAAAACCACTATACTAAGAGTCACACGGTACAATGCACTATTTACCCAGATTCGCATAATTGTGTGGAAGTTGAACAAAGCCACCTCATGACATGAGAAAGTGTCATAGTTGCGAATTCTCAAAAAGCCTATTACCCCATGGTTAATAGGTAACCATCACCTGTTTGTTCCAAATGGATTGGCAAACATAAGTCACACCTCGAACCAAACCTATTACCACACGGTCATTATGGCAATCAACTTGCTTGTTCTAAGCAGATTCGCAAACACAAATCACAAACTCAGCCTTTTAACACGCGGGTATTACGGCTAGCAACCTGTTTGTTCCAAAGGTATTGGCAAACATAGTCACACTATACCACACAAGTATCATAGGAGTCAACCTATTTTGTTCCAAAAGGATTGGCAAAACACGAGTCACACCTCAACCCCAAACCTACTGCTACACAGGTATTACAGTAATTGAGTTGTTTATTCCAAGCGGATTGACAAACACAACCCTCGACATCACATAGATGAAACCTCAAACTACTTACCCATTACCACACAGTAACTTGATCATCTCAAGATGTCACACAGATATTGTACAAATCTCAAATCCAACACCCATTGTTGGATTTTCATCTTCACATATTTTCATCTTTACTTAATGACTAACATGTTTATTTCAAATAGATAGACATACATGTTATTTTACATCATGGCACGCTAACCCCTTGTGAATGCAGCCATAACATTAAAACATCTCACGCATTTCTCGCATCACGAGTTATCTTACATGCGCATCTGACACTTAGTGAAACGTATTATGGTAACCTTGTGCACTTTACCTTAAATATCACATCAATGTCGCACTGGCCTCAAGTTCTTACCACATGGATAGGATCTTATCACTACCTTGTTCATTTCATGTAAATACAAATAATCATGTTCACATACCTACTCTTAGATAACATGCGAAGCCATGACACCTTAGAATCACACGATTCTTAGGGCCATGAACATCATGACATACCATAATATAGTGGCATCTGCATGGCACCCGATCCTCTGCCCACGTGGGGCAACTAACACATAATACTCATTATAAGCTACACAAAGTGGTCATTCTCATGCACAATATATAGGCACATACCTAAAATTCACAAGGGTACAACACATTATTTACCCAAATTCACACAAATCATGCATTACACGAACGAAGGCCTATTACCACAAGGGTAATACTTCAACCTCATATCACCCCCCCTTCATCATTATAATATCACACCGATATTATCTTACCTCAAGGCCATACCACATGGGTTGGGATATTTCATTACATCGTACATATCTACCTAGGATCACGCACATGGTGGTACCCACTTGACATTTGAACCTTTAATCATATGGAGCTCCAACAAAAATCATTCATCAAAGGCCAAACATAGTGATTAATTTCATTCATAGTGTATATATATATACATTACTTTCACTAGGGTACAACACACTGTTTACCCGACTCACACAAACTATGCAAGTGAATCCTATTCATAACACGAGAATGCGACAGGATTATTCTCAATCTTGAAAGCATATTACCACACAGGTAGTATGACTGTCTCACAATATCACATCATTCCTTATTTCACACGACATAGGTGGAAAAATTTACTACATCATACCTAGCTTAGAAAGTATATCATCTTTTTATCTTGTTTATTTCAAATGGATTGACAAACAGGGAATTTATATCTTCATGTCATTCTGACTTTTCATAATACAACCATAATGCATGCACATCATGCGCCTGTGTCGAGTCCATCACACAATCACACCTCACGTATCCAACATGCATGAATGGCTAGCGCATCTCCTCATCTAGATTTCCCAATCACAATGTGATAAGAAGGAGGAACGTCATGTCAAGCTACCTCCACAAAGTATCAATGGGGAAATGACCATTGTCTTGATTGGCCTCACCAACAATGAGAAGTGTGTAATGGCTATCCTTCACCATACTCATCACTGAAGCGTAAAGAGATTTTACTGGAAACCACACTTTAGTCAGAATTTGAGGTAGTATGGGTAGTCTCAACCATGAAAAACTTTTGGGAAAACGACCAATCAAGGTTAGTGCAAGCTAGTTCCTTCTGATTCACAAAGCCTCGAATTTAGTTTGTTCGGTTAGATCAGCCCGAAGGAGTTTCAACAAGCTAACATTTGCCCAAACTCAAGTCACTCTTCGAGGCAATACTTACCTCCAAGAATGGCTCAACCTGAGAATCACTACAGTCACTCATCTGTAATCAGGGTTTCAATAAGAAATTGAATGAATGGGTTCTCAACACTTGATGCCCATCATGGTAGCAACTCTCGACTACACATGATAGCCAAGTTCTTAACTTTTGACAGAACTACTACCCTACTCCATCGGTAGGATATGATGATGAATGGCTTCCCGAAGAAATTTTTATGATGATAATTAATGGATTATAAGGGAGAAGGAGATCCCTGATCACATCTGATCAACTATCAGACTATGATGTTTGTTCGAGAAAAAGAGGCAACTTGCATCTTCTTCAATGATTCCAGAGGGTGTCAGAATATCCAATGGTCAATCATGGATGATATATAGAATCTTGAGACTGCCAAGAAGAAACCTCATCTCTTGAGAAGATTGTGTCAACGTCAAAGACAAGTCAAGGGGTGCCATGTGGCAACATCGGTTAATGAAGATATACAACTAGACAGGAATCTTCCTATGGTCTTCATATACATGTCATGCATGCCATACGTAACCGACATATATATCATATGTTTGACATGCACACATAACATGGTGTTATGTATATATTATGCATATGGTCAAAACCATTTATTTTGTGCAGGACTACATACAACAAGGTTTGATTTCTTATTTCTTTCGCACATACTTGCAATTTATGTTTTCCATTACTTTCATTCTTTTTAATGCCCATGGAACACATCGAGGAAAAATATAAGGTCATAAGCATCATAATCTTTGGTGTCTAACTGGAATAGATACCTCTTGAAACCATCCCATTCTTGTTCATTCCTTCCATGCAACTTGATGTCACATCAACAGTACATATACCTAGGAGTCAAACCAATATTATCATATCATGCCTTAAATCATACCCTTCAATTGAATACCCATACATGATCATTTCATCATTCTAGCATTTGCTTGGTATCACAACCGTACCATTTAGGGTTGTGTAACTCGACACAACCTTACTCATGTCATGTTCGTCAAACACCCTTAATTGTCATACATTAAAACGAGTAATGATCTCGTTTCATCTCAACTCTAAATCCACTTCGTTATCCCATTGACATCAAAGTATCCAGTCTACACATATGGAATACATGATCCTGTCAAAAGCTCTCATCCCACAATAAAAAGAGTGATACTCTCATCATTCACTATAATGTCCCTCCGACATCATAACCTCTTGTTCGTACATATGGTGTACGTGACCATTTCATGCATCACACACATACATGTGTTCCATGGGTATCCCTCAGGACTCATTATTTTACATCAGTTTGATTACTAACTTTGTTTGTTCTTTTGAACACTACACACATAGTCTTTACTTTTTGTTCGACATAAACATTAACCCCTTGTTTTGTAGCCATTGCCTTACCTTACATGCACATAATACATATTTAAGGTTATTTTATCTAACCTAACAACACCATACATCACATGCATGAAATAAACTTTTTCTATGTTTCGATGAGAAGGATCAAGAATTTCACCAGCAATGGAACAACTGCCTTGTTTAACCACCTGGGTTTGGGTCAAAAGTTCCAAATACCATGAATCAAGTCAGGGTTTAATCAAATCTAGCTCTGGGGATAGATTTGGAGGAGTCAATCCAAACAACATCAATTCTTTCATCCGAATAAACACCCTCCATCCGGAATACAAAGATGTCCAATCATCATACCTTAATAAAGCCATTCTCAATTGTTCCAATGGATATCCAATTAATCCAACATTCCATCAAACCAATTCAAAATCCCCAACTCACAATTTCTACAAATACTCTGACAGCCATTCATTTTATGACACGTCTTTCAATTTGTAGAGACCATCGTTCTATGGGATATTTATCTCTCGAACTTACATTTTGCTAAATTGGCCTCTCTGGTTAGCAAGACAATCAATTTATCATGTTTATTTCGCTTGAGTTTTGCTTGAGAACTTTATGCATTCATTTTAACATACACATGTTGTTTTAGTGTACAGGTTACATCATTGCATGAGATTAACTTGGGTACCACTGAGAAAAACTTCTAGTGGTAACCATTCATGTAACTTGGATCTCTATAAGAGAAAATGAGAGAATAAAAACAACATTCACTATCATCCACAATGGTAATCACATCTTGCTATCTCAAAGCTCACAAGTAAAGACAGAGTTTCCACACAAAGATCCTATTCAAAGAAGGGGTCATCACAAAGTGGCAAGAATTCTTAGTCCTCAAAACGCTTACAATTAAAAGTTGGGACAAAATTCAAAGCTGGGACAAAGTTCCAGAAGCATCTCCGTCATAAGAAAGTAAAAGCTTCTACAAAAGAAGAAGCTCACAATGGCAAAGCCGAGCATAAGAATGACTCTCCAACATTCTTAATTGTAAAACAGCTCGTCGAACTGAAATTAGCAAGGTTCGGGCAAAAATTAGAGCATCAGTGAGGCGCTAGCTATAAAAACCTCACGGGATAGTTAGCAATAGGGGTCACAGTCCTAAGTGTTTACTAACGGTGGTACCCAATTTAAATTCATCAATGAAATTAACATATGCACTAAATCATATGTTGTGCATTACAATGAATGCATTCATGTCCGCAAGTCAAAATTGCAAGTAGATAAACATCATACTTGTATGCTTGAAAATTTGAAAGGGCAATTCATGCGAAAGATAAGATTCGACAAATTAATAACCCGTAAGATTGGTCTATGCGAAAATCAGAACCAAAGATGGATATCACCTGGTTTCCTTCACAACTAGAGCCCTCACAATAATAAATCAACTTCGCCATCATTATACCATATGGGGAAGATGCGATTGTCAAGAAATGATTGACTCATCTAAATCTACTCAGGACTAGATTCAGAGCTCAAACCTGACTTTGATCCAACCATGAAATCGAACTTTGGCTCGATCCCAAGACCCTCGTCATTCCAAAGGAGGCCTTTATCCATAGCTCAGGTCTGCCTCATCAATATGGGTTATCAGCTTGACAGCCTTACGCAATGTCAAAGAATGGTTTCATTTACATGCATTTAACATATCATATTTACACATGTAAATTTTGTTTTGCAGGAAATTCCAACAAAACTTGCAACATGGCTAGGGGCAAACCCTTAAATTCCTAGATCCTCTTTCAAGGACCTATCAAGGTCCACATCTTTCAAGGACCTATCACGGTCCACATCTTTCATGGATCTATCACGGTCCACATCTTTCATGGACCTATCACGGTCCACATCTTTCATGGACCTATCACGGTCCACATCTTTCAAGGACCTATCACGGTCCACATCTTTCATAGATTTATCATGGTCCACATCTTTTCAAAGACTTATTACAGTCCGCATCTTTCACGGACCTATCACGGTCCGTACCTTTCACGGACCTTTCACTATCCGCATCTTTCAAGGACCTATCACGATCTGCATCTTTCATGGACCTATCACGGTCCACATCTTTCATGGACTTTTTACAGTCCGTATCCTTTTTAGACCTATTATGGTCCACATCTTTCATGGACTAATTACAGTCTGTACTCTTTCATTGGACCCATCGCGGTCCACACCTCCCTGGACTTATTACAGTCCGCATCTTTCCTGGACCTATTAAGGTCCCCATCTTTCCTGGACCTATTAAGGTCCCCATCTTTCATGGACTTATTATAGTCCCCATCTTTCATGGGCTTATTACGGTCCCATCTTTTATCGACCTATCACGGTCTACATCTTTTATGGACCTATTACGGTCCGCATCTTTCAATGGACCTATCAAGGTCTACATCTTTCATGGACCTATTACGGTCCGCATCTTTCATGGACTTACTATAGCCCACACCTTTTCCTGACTTATCACAGTCAACGGACCTACTACGGTCCTCATTCTCTGACTTATTACAATCACAGGACCTATTACGGTCCACATTTTCCTGACTTATTACAGTCAACAGACCTATTACGGTCCACATTTTCCTTACTCATTACAGTCAACGGACCTATTACGGTCCACATTTTCCTGACTTATTACAGTCAACGGACCTATTACGGTCCACATTTTCCTGACTTATCACAGTCAACGGACATATTACGGTCCACATTTTCCTGACTTATCACAGTCAACAGACCTATTACGGTCCATATTTTCCTGACTTATCACAGTCAACGGACCTATTACGGTCCACATTTTCCTGACTTATCACAGTCAACGGAACTATTACAGTCCACATCTTTCTCAACTTATTATAGTCAATAGACCTATTACGGTCCACATCTTTCCTGATTTATTATAGTCAATGGACTTTCTACAGTCCATCATCTTTTCAAACCTCTCCTCACTAGTAGCGATAAAAGGAAAGTTGAAAACAAAGGGAAAACTATCGTTAAACAGGCCTCCTTCAAGCAAAATTACAACATCATAAAAGCCTCCAAAAATAACAGAGCGGTCATCGGGACATCCCCGAAAATCTTAAACACAAATTTCCATATTCATTAGGGGACTGAAGAAAATTTTCTCAGAACCCACATGTTTTAATTCTTGATTGAAGGGGCAAAAATTTTTGCTTATAGCAATATCAATCAAGGAATTAAAACATATGTCACAAATATCTACTTATAAAATTCTTCACTCTTGCAGGTACCCCCTTTCATCTCACAAGGGGTATATAATTCAGACCGCACCGGTCAACCATCCCACAGCGGATTTTGATGAAGACTCACGGCAATCAACATATTATCAAAAAGCATGGAGCGTACGACTTTCATCCTTTCCCCAGCAGTTCCAAGAGTCACAATCAACCTAGAGGTCAACTCACAAGGGGCATCCAATTCAGACCTCACAGGTCAACCATCCCATAGTGGATTTCGACGAAGACTCATAGCAGTCGATGTATCATCAAAGGTATGGAACACACAGCTTTCATCCTTTTCGAAGGTCACAGTCAACCCACGGTCAACTCACAAGGGGCATCCACCATGGACCTTCTACAATTCGCATACCCTCCGGGACTTTCTACAGTCCATATTCCTTTTCTGACTTTTTACAGTCAATGGACTTTCTACAATCCTCTTTCCTTGCGACTATCTACAGTCCAATTATTTTTTAGACTTTTTTTATAGTCACTGGACTTTTTACAGTCCAATTCTTTTACAGTCATTGGACTTTCTACAATCCAATTCTTTTTTCGATTTTCTACAATCGATGAACTTTATACAGGCTTTTTACAACCGAATGAACTTCTTTACAGTTCACCATTTGAATTTCTTTACTATTCACCATTTGAATTTCTTATAGTTCTCATAGTTCACCATTTTTTAAGCTTCTTATAGCCGAACAAACTCCTTGCAGTTCGCCAAGCATTTCGACTTCTTATAGTCAAATGAACATCCTACATTTCATGACCTACTGGCCTTCTACAATTCATGCCTAGTCCTGGCCTTTTTACTGTTAGTGGACTTCCTATGATCCACGTCGTCAGTAGGTTTACAATAGCCTGCACACGGGACTCAACCAAAAGAACGGCGACGCACGGTCAATGTTCTCTCCCCAATTGTTCCAGTAGCATCAACCAACTGAAGGTTAACCTTCAAGGGGTAATCATTGCCAAATGGGCAATTTGCAAAGGGGCACGGAGAGACCAATCCCTGATAACGTCACTGTGAGTGGGCGACACGGAGAGGTGGGCCAAGAGCGCGCGGGGTTCATAGGCACGGTCCACCGGGGTGTTTTGGAAATAGGATGGAAACCACCGTGTCTGGGACCCTGGAAAAAGGTTAAAAAGAGAAAAAGGGAAAAACGTTTAAGATCGGTTCGAACCCGAATCCGCCGTCTCTCAGTGTGGAGTCACCACCTAGATTAGCTCTTTCTAAGAATTAGAGTCCTGTGAGGCCTACCGTCCGGGGGACGGCCCACCAAGACACAGAGATTCGGGTCCGGGATAAGTTGCTTATTTCTTATTGGATCACATTAAATTACATCTACAGAAAACCGTTTTCTTTTAATTGTGCA
>CATIWQ010632932.1:0-16958 GCA_949673415.1 Euphorbia schlechtendalii | reverse complement strand
AAATAATGTATAGTTTTGGATAGGAGGGTTAGAATGAAATATGAGTAAATATAGGTATGAAAGATTAGAGAACCTAAATATATAGATTTTCCCTATGAAATAAGGAAAGCAGAGAAAACATGCAAGTTCAACAAAGATGTTGCGATTCAATAAACTAATCCAATAGACTCGGTTCTACATACTCAGATGTTCAATTATTCGCCACAGAGAAACACATGAAATGACTTTTCTAGATCTAGCGCAAACGAATTAAGACTATCATATAAACCTGGACAACATCAATACTATGCTTAGTATGGGTCTCTATCACATAGCCACATTTAGCAAGTTACCATTCCAAAAATGTTGGCTCACTAAACAGTAATATATTACAGATCCAGTGATTATACATGATATTGTTAATCCTAAAACTATTCTTAAAATTAACTCCAACGCATATAACTTGATTAACATAAAAGACTTAGCACGAAATACGCATTATGACACATAGACATATCATAAACTTCGAAATAGAAAGCATAAGTAAAAAACAAAGCGAAGTTTTAAGGTATGCAAGTGAAAGCTAAAGTTGATCAAACTGTATCCACTCTTTAATGGGAGTCGTCAATTCCCGCAATTCCTGCGTCTTCTTTGAATTCGGTCTCAGCCCGTACAGAACCTTCTCTAGGATGCTATTCTTTGAGAATATCGAACAAATGAATATTGAAGAATGAAAACTTTTATTGATAAGTGATTTGCAAGCACACTTATACAGCTCGAGAATATAGAGAATCTAGTGATCGAAACAAGGATTAGAATCACTTAAACATTTTCTCGCTAAACATAGCGAACTCTCTATCTACACACACACTATATCTCTCTCATACACTTTAATATTTTCCCTCTATCTCACTACACCAAATTGTAAGGTTTGGAGCCCTATTTAGAGTGTTTCCAAACCAAGGGTTGTGTCCATTGGTGAAAGATTGTATCTCTTCATTGTGATTGGTTGAGAAGCTTTGATATAGTCCTCAATGGATAAGCACCTTTTCATGATTGGTTGACTCCTGATAAGTTCCTTTTCGTTGGTAGTTGATGGTAGTTGATTATGCTTATTTGGCGGTTGGTAGTTAAGAAGATAATACTAGAAAACCATCCAAGTCGCGACTGCGATATATATGTTGCAACCGTGAATCTTTGATTGGTAGACTTCTATTTCTGAAGTAAACAAGTCACGACCTCTAATGATTGTCATGATCGTGAATTGATTTTTACTCAGAAATCTTCTTGTAATTTCACTTATATTCGACAGCTTCGATCTTATGCCAAATCTTTAAGTTCCACACATCTTTTTGCACCTTTTTCGCTCTTTTTTCATAGAATTCCACTTTAGCTCATTTTACTCCCCAGATTTACCTAGAATCTGCATTTGCATAAAAAAACCACTACATAGCACGTGAAATCTTTTATATGAAGTATACAAATGACTAAAACTATAGTGTTTAATGTATAAAATTAATGTGATAATAAGTGTAATTATACACTTATCATACCCCTACACTTAACTTTTTCCTTGTCCTCAAGGTAAATTCAACAAAAGAGTAAAAATTCGGTAAATAAGTTCATACCTTATTTGGCGAAAGACTATTGCAGCGAGTACCACATTCCACGTTGTAACAGATTTCAAGTAGAAGTCTGAAATTTCCCACAAATTAGTAATGTGCAATTTATATAGCTCAGTTGTATACCTTTGTTCTTAATGGAGAGTTAACTGAATCGCATCTTCATATAAGCGTTAGATGCATACTCAAATATTACCTTCTCTTAAGCATAGTATAAAGTATAAAGGATATAGAAAGCACACTTTGATTAATTTCTCTCAAGGAATTTTTAGGTAACCTAGGATGCTAAAAACACTCACAGTGGTTGCATTTTATGCTCCATACCACTCTCTCATTTTTTCAGTGGTTGCATTTTATGCTCCATACCACTCTCTCATTTTTTTCTTTTAAGCATATGTTTTTGAAGTACTTTGTACTTTGCACCCATTTTTCGTACTATGCTTTCTTTTCTTTTTTACTTAATGAATGGTTGTAGTTTCTGCTCTGTACCATTCCTCACCTTTTGCATAACTCATTGGTTATCCTCTCTTTCTTTTGATTTTCCACTTAATACCCTCATCCTTTATTGATCAAATTCAAAGTAGTATGGCTGTAGTTTCCTACACTTTAAACACACTCAATACTTATAGGGCTTATTCGAGATTTGCAAATAAAACTCATAGTAAGAATACCATTAGATATTACTCCACTTAAACTTATCGGAAGCATTAAACTAAAACTATATAACTTATACTAATTCATGTTGCATCGAAATATAAATCGAAACTTACTTGGAATTTTGCTCTTGAATGTTACTCACCACTCATCCTTTCCAAATTTGATAAATGTTGTGCTACTAACGCTCAAATTCAACATGCGCTCAATTTTTGCACTAACATAGAACTTGTAAAACCTAACACTCACAATAACCTTGGACAATCGTTAGTAAAGTATAAGAAATGATAATGTATAAATTGTCATGAAAATCAACAAAAATTTTCAAATTCTTCAATTTTTTACTTTTATTAATTTTTTTTTGGATTTTATAGGATTTTTACAAATGCCCCCACACACTAAAGAACGCAATGTCCTCATTGTGAGACATTATAAAAATCAAATTTTAAACATACAACTAGTCTAAAAATTTGAAAAAGAAAAGTTAGAAAATAATAAACATGTTTTTATTGAGAAGGAGAATCCAGGGCCCATGTTTGTTATCGCGAAGGCCTGTCGCGATCTTGATTTCCTTCAAAACAATAACAAAAGGTTTTGCTGTATAATGTCACGAGCGCGAGATGTATGTCACGGTCGTGAACTTCTTCAATTCTTCAAATTCTTCAAATTTTAGACTTTGTACCTAAAAAAACATAGAAAAACAAACATATTAAATATAATTACCTTCCTTAGCAACGACGCCAAAAACTTGTTCGCCACTTTTGTACTAATAAGTTTAATAACTTTAACATGAAGAGTTTGGCTAAATATCAACGGCACCAAAAAGTTGTTCACGTGAAATATAGGTGTTGTCAATACACCACATCAAATAGAAAAATGATGATAACTGCAAGTATACAGTTGCGATGTAGTTTTAAAAGATATTGAGCCCACAGGGAAGGACTAGTTCTAAAGATCAACAAGGAAGATAAAATAAAATGAAAATAAAATAATGTATAGTTTTGGATAGGAGGGTTAGAATGAAATATGAGTAAATATAGGTATGAAAGATTAGAGAACCTAAATATATAGATTTTCCCTATGAAATAAGGAAAGCAGAGAAAACATGCAAGTTCAATAAAGATGTTACGATTCACTAAACTATTATAATAGACTCGGTTCTGCATACTCAGATGTTCTATTATTTGCCGCAGAGAAACACATGAAATGACTTTTCTAGATCTAGCGCAAACGAATTAAGACTATCATATAAACCTGGACAACATCAATACTATGCTTAATACAGGTCGCTCTCACATAGCCACATTTAGCCAATCACCATTCCAAAAATGTAGGCTCACTAAACAACATTATATCACAGATCCAGTGATTTTACACGATATTGTTAACCCCGAAACTACTCTTAAAATTAACTCCAACACATATAACTTGATTAACATAAAAGACTTAGCATGAAATACGCATTATGACACATAGACATATTCATAAACTTCGAAATAGAAAGTATGAGTAGAAAACAAAGCAAATTTGTAAGGTATGCAAGTGAAAGCTAAAGTTGATCAAACCATATCCACTCTTTAATGGGAGTCGTCAATTCCTGCAATTCCTACGTCTTCTTTGAATTCGGTCTTGGCCCGTACACAACCTCTGCTAGGATGTTATTCTTTGCGAATATCGAACAAACGAATATTGAAGAATGAAAAATTTTATTGATAAGTGATTTGCAGGTACACTTATACAATAATTGCTCGAGAATATAGAGAATCTAGTGATCGAAACAAGGATTTGAATCACTTAAACATTTTCTCACTAATGCTTAAGAACGTAGTGAACTCTCTATCTACACACACACACTATATCTCTCTCATGCACTCTAATATTTTCCCTCTGTCTCACTGCATGAAATTGTAAGGTTTGGAGCCCTATTTATAGAGTTTGAAGGGTTGTGTCTATCCAAACGAAGGGTTGTATCTATTGGTGAAAGATTGCATATGTTCATTGTGATTTTTTTGAGAAGCTTTGATATAATCCTCAATGGATAAGCACCTTTTCATGATTGGTTGACTCTTGATAAGTGTCTTTTCGTTGGTAGTTGATGGCCGTTGATGGCCGTTGATCATGCTTATCTGGCGGTTGGTAGTTAAGAAGATAATACCAGAAAACCGTCCAAGTCGCGACCGTGATATATATGTCACGACCATGAATCTTTGAATGGCAGACTTCTGTTTCTGAAGTAAACAAGTCACGATCGCGAATGATTGTCGTGACCGTGAATTGAGTTTTACTCAGAAATCTTCTTGTAATTTCACCCATCTTCGACAGTTTTGATCCTAAGCCAAATCTTTAAGTTCCATGTATCTTTTTACATCTTTTTCACTCTTTTTTTATAGAATTCCACTTTAGCTCATTTTACTCCCAAGATTTACCTAGTATCTGCATTTGCATAAAAAACAACTACATACCATGTGAAATCTTTTATATGAAGTATAAAAATGACTAAAACTATAGTGTTTAATTTATAAAATTAATGTGATAATAATTGTAATTATACACTTATCAAATCCTATGGGGTATTTGAACCTTGTTTAAAAGGAAAGATGACAAAGAAACCTTTCAAAGGAAAGGGTCAGCATGCAACAAGTACTTTGGAAATAATACACTCCGATGTATGTTATCCAATACTGTTAAGATACAAGAAAGTTTCATCTCCTTCATAACTTTTATTGATGATTACTCATGATATGGTTATTTGTACCTTATGAGGTACAAGTTTCAAAGTTTTGAGAAATTTAAAGAATTAAAAACCAAAGTAGAGAAACAACTTGGAGGAAGTATCAAGACCCTTTGATCTGATCGAGGAGGTGAATACATGAGCTAAGAGTTTCAGGAATATATAAGGGATAATGGTATTTTATCCCAATGGATACCTTCTTATAAACCCCAACATAATGGAGTATAAAAAAGGAGGAATAGAACCTTATTTGATATGATTCGATCCATGATGAGCCAAGAACAACTCAGCAAATCCTTTTGGGGTTATGTACTTGAGAGACCATTTTATATTCTAAACATAGTGCCCTTAAATTTAATTGATCAAACACCATACAAAATATGGTATTGTAAGAAACCAACTCTTTCTCACTTGAGAGTTTGGGGATGTCCTACTTACGTTAAAATGAGTAATTCAAACAAGCTCGGCGTTATGTCTGATAGGTGTCTTTTTGTAGGTTACCCTAAGGAGACCATGGGTTATATCTTTTATGATCCTAAGGAATAAAAGCTACTTGTTTATAGGAATGCCTAGTTCCTCAAGAAGGAAAACATACTTGTGAAAGCTAGTGGGAGCAATCTTGAGCTGGATGCTCAACAAGATCAAATAGACATTTAATTGATTGATACTAAACCTATTACACAAGAAAGTGTAAACATAGAACTACTGATTATAATAATCACATTACGCAGGTCATGTAAGGCTCCAATCGTTCCTCAAAGATATGGCTACTTCATCACTAATGATAAACACATCTTTATCATGGATGATGACAAGCCTAAGACTTAAAAAGAAGAAATTAAAAGGCTCAAAGTTTGATAAATGGTTCACAGCCATGAACTTAGAGATGGGCTGCATGTAAGAAAATCAAATCTGGAACTTGGTTGATGATCCAAGAGGGAATAAGTTGATAGGATGCAAGTGGATTTTCATGAAGAAAATTAACATTGATGGTACTGTAATTACATATAAAGCAAAGCTAGTTACAAAGGGTTATAGTGAGAAAGAATGTATTGACTATGATGAAACCATTTCACCAGTGGCCAAGCTAATGTCTATCAAAATGCTTCTTACCATCATTGCTCATTATGATTATGAGATCTCGAAGATGGATGTTAAAATTGCATTCCTTAATGGGAACCTCAATAGGTATGTATATATGGTACAACTTGAAGGTTTTACATCTCAGGTTGCCTCGAAGGTGTGTAAATTGTAAAGGTCCATTTATGGACTTAAGCAAGCATCAAGGAGTTTGAATATTACGTTTGACAAGAAAATCAAGGAAAGTGGTTTTGTGCCAAATGCTAATGAGCTCTATGTATATAAGAAGGTTAGTGGGAGTACGGTCTTTTTCGATACATTATATGTCGATGATATATTATTAATAAGGAATGATGGTCCTTTTCTTCAAACAATTAATTCATGGTTTTCAAAGAATTTCTCCATGAAAGACCTTCAAGAAGTAACTTTTATAACTTGTATAAAGATCTACCATGATAGATATAGAAGGCTGCTAGGTCATTCTCAAAATACATACAAAGATAAGGTTTTGGCTATAATTAACCTTGAGCAATAAAGAAAGGGTTATCTTACCATGTCTCACGGGATTAAGCTTTTTAAATCTGAGTGTTCGAGAACACAAGAGGAGAGACTACGCATGAACGGAATTCCTTATGCTTTGGTAATAGGATCCATCATGCATGCTATATATGGTATGCACTCAGTAAGACATCTCACATGCTTTGAGCTTCATGAGCAGATTTCAATCCGATCCAAGTGAGATGCACTAGATGACAGTTAAAACTATCCTCAAGTACTAACGAAGAACTAAGGATATGTTTTTAGATTGTGGAGAAAGTGATCTCTCTATAAGGATAAGGTTCTTCCCTCCTTTATTAGGTGGATTCCTATCTAAAAAATCAAGAAATCCATCATCTTTTTTTTCCTCCTCATCACCACAACGGTTATTGTTAGGTATTGTTTGTCTCATCCTTGGATGTCATTGATATCCAGGATTCCTTAGCGACACATGTAGTACGGTGTGCCCATGACTGATTCCTCCTACACTCTTGAATTTAGATTCACCACTCCTCCTTGTGGTTGATATGTTAGACATGATGTATGATCTAGAGGTAAATATGGTGATATATCATTATTAGTCACTTATGTACAAATAGTTTTGGATTATTGTTTACAAATAATAAGGCACCTTTGTTATATATCAATGATCTTCTCTATTTATGTATCTCACTGTATTAGATATGTTATTGGGTATATATATTCGTTGATTTAACAAAGCAAATCCGTGACTATTTCATACCGTGAAAGTGCAAGGACATAGTGAGAGCTGTGTGGAGTGAGAACTACACACACTTGTAATGATGGAAAATTCTAAGTATCCCTAGTAATAGTTTCATTAAGACTAGACATCAATGAAGGGGACTGAGTAGCATTTGTAGGTATAATCCTTGGATTGGATCCAAGCAGTTGATCTCACTAGTTGAAGTTGGTACCTTCAATTAACACATGAATGTATTTGGGTAATACATTGGAGACCGCTATAAGATAGACACTTAGAAATAGCTATTCTATGTAATGGTGTCATGACTTATTGTAGTGGCACTACGAGTATCCTAAGACAAGAGATACCGGTTACCTTGTGAGGAAGTTGCTATACTTTGGGTTATACTCATGCATACCCTATTGATTAGGATGATATGGATGATTATGACTATAGTGATGATCATTCATTGGTAAGCCGAGTAGTCAAAATGGGATCCATCACTCCTCATATATTAATATAATGAGAGTTGTACCATAAGGCCTCTTATAGTAGTAACACACTCATAAACCTCTAATCAGAGTATCAGATTGTTAGAACAGGTTTCCACTCAATCTCATTACATAAAGGTGAGTAGTATTCTTCATGAACAAGTCTAACTTTAGGATATCTACAGCTATTACATGATCTAACAACTTAACCTAGCTCAGTAAGCCAGATGATACTTAACATGAAGGAAAGAGTGCATTGTATTCGTTACTACTGTGGAACCCGGATCAAGTCACAAGCACGTGATGTGCTGAGTATCTGGGCCTCAAATGTCTTTGCTAGAAAGACAATTTAATCATCTAGAGTTATCAAGTTCCATATAATTCTAGAAAATTGAGCCTAAAAATCCAAGTTTAAGTTAACCTCTAACGGCTCTATACTTCAAGATCATATGTGGTCACACACATTGGACCTTCACCGGACCAAATAAAAAACTTATAGATAAGGTCTATACAGAGAATAAAAGGGGAGTTAAGTTTGTTTATATGGAGCAGTAAAAAGGTCGGACAAGTTAACAGTTTGAAAGAGGGACTAAGGATAAATGTGTGATATCTGGAGCAAAGGATCTTTACTATAGTGAGTGGCCCCCATGAAAATGGGTTGTATATGGGAAGGGGATTGCGTGGTATCCATGTGAGCACTGAAAGCAGCTCGTGGGCCACTAGCATGCTCTAGCGCATGCTTGTGAGCTACAGGCTTGCAAGTGCTACTTCGTAGTGCTTATGTGGGCCTATAGTGCCGGCCCACCAACACACCAGTAAGCGGGGCTTGTGGGATGTCTCGCAAGGCTTCACATGTCAGATAAGGCTAGCCCAATTGGGCTTTCCTTGTAAGGATCGCGCAATCCACATATGCGGGCTGTACGTGCGGGTTGACCTGCGAAGCCTAGTGCGTTGCACGATTTACCCACATGTGGGATGGGGAAACACCCATCCCACATTGTTAAATGGGTAGCATTTTTTCTCCCCTTCCCCTATATAAAGAGCTCCTCCTCCTTTCAAGCGTACTTCATTTCAACTTACCCTTCTGAACTTGTCTCTTTTCTTGCAAATTATTTTGAGATCCTCCCCGAGTTTCTCTTTTATTTGTGAGATTCTTTTTGAAGGCTTATTTCAATTGTGGAAAAGAGCCTCGATAGTTATTTTCAAGTTAGTTCACAAGTGATCTAGAAGCCACTTGTTTACTGACAAGTTCTCCCTCTCAAAGAGGTTTTAGTCATTGGGGTTTGTGTGGACTACTCATAAAGGATGTCCTACTTTGGAGGCTGGTGCTAAACGAGTTCTTTCCAATTGTTCTAAGGGAGTACTCTACTACAGTAAGGGAAGACACACATAAATTGGTAATTCCTTATACTTTGATGCTAGGTCTCTTTTTATAAATGTTTATAGACCTAAGAGTTCCTTTTTTTATTTTGAAATTCCATCATGCTAGTTCGTATTTTCGTTACCTATCTTGATTAACATGCATGATGCACTTAACCTTTCACTATATTCTCTTCCAGCTAGGGTACTCCTTATGGGTGAATAGTCACATTAGCATCGTTCTCGTTGAAGGTTGGCAAAACCATCCTCCATTGGTTTCTCCAACATCTTCCTTCTTTCTTGTTTTGCATTAACCATGGAATCTAGAGTGTTTTAGAAAGGGAACTTTGAGCTTCGATACCACTTAGTAGGATTAAGAAGACGTTGATGATGGCATTAACCTAAAACCAAAAAAGAAGAAATTTGCAAGCTTAAACTTGCTGGAAAACTAGATTTTTCTAAGGAATTCTCAAACTAAAACTTAAAGGTTAACAAACTCAAAATGAGAGAAACTGAAAGCTTAATATTATGATTAATTAAAAATTGAAGGTTATGATTACAATTAAAAATAAAGGTTCTATTTATACACTCAAAATAAATCTTAATTCTAATGTGATAATAAAAGATAAATAATAAAATACTGATAAATAAATCCTAATCTTAACCTAATAACAAATGATAAATAATTAAGAAATACTACATACTAATCCTTTTTGGATAAAGTATGAAGATTAATAAACGAATTAAAAGATTAATAAATTGTTGTCAAGAGAAACTTCTTGTTTAACAAGATGTTCCCATCAGAAATCATAAAAAACCCATATCCACAAGCCCACATTTATCCAATGTTTGCTCGAAAGCGTAAATCCCTAAAGTAATTTTACTAACACTAAGCTATGTGTTTTCTTAAAGGTATCCATTAAAAATTCTCAGGATAGAAAAAATATATTTTAATAACACAATTGATAACCCGGTATTATTTCCTAAGCATATAATGACCATGCCTTCACTCCATGTGGGTGACCCGGTCATACCAGGTGATATGTCACCTCAGCAGATTCTCCCTAGGCGAGGAAAGCGACATGTCATCTCCCATAGTTATCCAAAGACCAACTTCCTCAATCCTAGGTGGAATCTATCTCTTATCACAAGCTATACACTCCAAGTAGGAATGAACCATCAATGATAAACGTTGACTCCATAACTGATTGGTCTCATCTAACTCCTATAAAAGGGCCTCCACTACACATACGAGGTACATAATTCATACTCACTCAATTCTTATTATCTTATACTTCCTCTTTAATTCTGACGCTAACTAAAGCATCAGAGAGGATACCCCATTCACACGGCTAGCTCCCTTAATAACTCCTTGTTTTGCAAGTTCTAAATCACCATGCAAGGAAGATGTCACAAGGTAAACATTTTGAGAAGATTGGCACGTGAAAGACACTTTCACAAACCAATCTTTCAATGGTGTGGTGAGCGTGGAGAAAAAGAAATATTTTGTTCCAAAAAAAGCATAAAAAACTTTTGTTTTAGTGAATGAACACAACCTACGCTAGAGATGGCTAGCGAAATCCCCAACACAGAGAGAGGAGAAACGTAACTAACAACCACTTCCACAGCAATGACATCTACAATGTCTACTACGTCATTTCACAACACCTCTCATTTCGACATCAATACCCCATCAACTACCACAAACAGCGTCACTGTCTTCGAATGTGTAACACAAAAATATCAGATGACACTAGAGAGTGAAAGACAAATAAGGTGCAACTTATTCGATCTACTTAAAGGATCAGACGACACCACAATAGCCAGTCACACGATCAAGGAATCAAACAACAACAGCATGGGCAGCCATCCCACACTTGGATATCCACCCATATGGCCACAACAATACCTGGTGCCCAACCCGTTCACCACACCCAATCTGTTTTCCCCACCCATCTTCTCCATCCCCCCGTAACAAACACTTGTCAATAATCCCCCTTCAGAGATGACTAGATAAAAAGATAGGGAATCCTCCATCCTATCTTATGCGAAGCTAATGGGGCTGACCAAACATCACGAAACAGTCCAACAATAGATTCTTAATAGGATGCCATCCGGCCATGTTTGAAGAACATTCCACTTGGCCTACCACCACAATTGGTATCACGGAGGAAGACCACACTCGCCACCTCTTCACGCGGTGCCCACATCACCAAGAAGGGAAAAGAGCTACTTAAATGTCCTAGAACTCCTCAAGATGTTCAAAGAGGGGCTCAACCACTTCTTCATCACTATGCATGAACCCCTCTTGATGGCCTTATACTCCCCATTTAGCATGCAAATAAAACATGAGCCGCTAAATCCTGATTTCAAAATCCCATACTTTGACAACTATAATGGAGACACGGATCCTCGAACTCACGTAAAAAAATTCAAAAACAAAATGGATATGGTACATGTGTTAAAGGCCAACGCATGCCGGTACTTTCAAAACACCCTCATGCACTACTAGTCGACTCGATCAACAATTGGGAAGAGCTCCATCAGAAATTTTATACACAATTCATTGGATGAATACCGGTCGAAACCACATCACGAACGCTCCATGATGTTAAGCAAGCCCATAATGAATCCCTACAAACCTACATTGAGCGGTTTAACCGAACCTGCCTCCAAGTGTGGAACATTCATTTCAACACCATAAAGGAAGCCATGATCAGAGGCACCTGGAGTGAATGACTAAGAGCATAAATCATACAAAGGAACCTAGCTGATCTCCAACAAATTATGAACATCGTGAAAGGACACATCGAAATTGACAAGTTACATCACCTTAAAGAGCACCAACCAGCTAGCCACCATCTTACGTCTGAAGACCAAAGATCTAAAAGAGGGAGGGGTAACAACCCAAGAAGTAGTAGCAGAAAAGACTACATCAACCCTATCCCAAGTGGCTGACCAACTTTAAACACCCCTTTGAGCGACATTCTGGTCATCATATAAAAGGGAAGTGATAAAAGAAGCTTTTGTTACCTAAGAGTAACCGCCGAATCCCAACTAGGATGGGATATGAGTAAATATTGAAAATTTCACTAAGGCAAAGGCCACCATAAGGAGCAATTTGTTAAAGGCATAACCAAGTGGTCGGTAGATGATGATAAAAGAGACAGGGAAGGAAAAAGATCACCCAAAAGGCGGACTAAAGGAGTGATCCTCATGATCGGGGTGGACCCGACTCACAAGTGTTGTTAAAAAGACCTAGGCACATGGATAGAAGAATAATAGATAAGGAGCTAGAAGAAATTTTTGCCAAGTATAGCATGGTAAAAACACTTAGGCCTGACCCATTAGTACTAGAAGCCACCATTGAAGGCTACACAATTAAGCATGTCATCATGGTTACGGGTAGCTCCGTAAACCTGATCACCAAACAAGCCCCAGCATAGTTGAAAGTTCCAGAAAATTGCACTTTCCTTAGTTATGCCCTACTCGTCAGGCTAAGTGGTCACACGGTCCCCGCATTAGGATAAGTGAGCCTATATGTTGAAATGGGAGATAAAGAGCACAAGTAGCGAGCACAAATGGAATTCATCAAAGCAGAGATTCCTATCACCTACTATGTAATCCTTGGAAGGCCATTCCTTGTAGATTACTGACTCCCTCATCTCTATGAGGAAGTTAGTGATGAGAATCCCCACCACTCGGGGAGTAGGGTTTGTCATGGGAACCCCCGCGTGGCCATGAAACCTACATGGCCTCATTATAAATCGACTTAGATGAAGAAGAAATGAAAGAGGAAGAAAAAGCTAAACAGGTGGGAGATATGGAGATGTACATGATATCTCTAGAAAGACAAGTAAACATCATCGAGAACTTGAATGACAATATCAAAGGTGACATATGCAAGGTTTTAGTAGAAGAACAATAGACATTCTCTTGGGGAAATAACGACATACCCGGTGTACCGACTGAAGTCATCACCCATAAACTCAAGTAAAATCTTAATGCATACCCGGTCAAATAGAAAAAGCGAAACCACGCCCCTGAAAGACAAAATTACAATTGAAGTAAAAATCAAGAAACAACTAGGAGCCGGCCATATTAGAATAGTTTATTACGTGAAATATCTCATTAATGTGGTACTAGTGAAGAAATAAAATAGGTCATGGGAAATTTGTTTTGACGTCACCGATCTCAACTGAGCCACTCCCAAGGACAGTTACCCGTTACGTAGCATAGACTTGTTGGTTGACTCAACAACGGGCTTCGTTATCCATTCACTGCTAGATGCAAAATCAAGATATCACCAGATAGCAATGCACCTGGATGACCAAGGAAAAATTCTTCACCACTCATGAAGGAATGTACTGCTACATCATCATGCCATTTAGTCTAAAAAATGCCAAGGCAACATACCAACGATTGGTAAGTGACATGTTTAAAGACCAAATCGGCCACACAATTGAAGTCTACGCAGATGACATGATCATCAAAAGAAGAAATGAGGAATCCCATGTAGAAAACATCAGAGCCATATTAAAAACACTACAACAATACAAACTTTGGCTAAACCTGAAAAACTACACCTTTGGTATGAAAGGTGGCAAGTTTTTAGGATACCTCATATCACAAAGGGGAGTTGAAGCAAGTATAGAAAAGATTGATGCAATCATGAAATTGCAATCCCCAAGGAGTCTCCAAGAAGTTCAAAGACTCAACATCTTGATAAACACCCTAAGATGATTCATCTCTTTCTCGGACAAGAGGTGCCTCCCGTTCTACAAGGCCATAAAAAAGTACCAACCCTTTAGATGGGTGAAGTCTGGCAAAAATCCTTTAACAGCTTAAAGACCTTTCTTGGATCCCCACCTCTTCTCAGCCAACCAAAAAGTGGTGAAGAGCTATACATGTACCTTGAAATAACGGATGACTCTGTAGGATCAGTGTTGATAAAAGAAGATGGTGATGATCAACACCCGGTATACTACACCTATTAACTCTAAAGGGCGTAGAGATAAAGTACCCATGAATTGAGAAGCTAGCCCTAGCACTCATCTCTACAACCAACCATCTACGCCCCTAGTTTTAGGGTCATACGGTAATCGTACGAACGAGCTACCCACTTAAGAAGGTCTTGCAAAGTCCCAGAATATTAGGTCGGTCATTCGAATGGGCCATCCGTTTAGGTGTGTTTGACGTAAGTTTTGAAGCGAGGAAATCACTCAAATCACAAGTATTAGCAGGCTTTGTGATCAAGTTCATAGGCCTTAAACTTAATGATGCCCCAAAGGTAGAGGAATGGACTGTGTATGTAAATGGTGCCTCATCTAAGAAGGAGCAGGAATAAGGGTTGTAAATAATGGGCCAAAAAGAATCAAACAAGGCCAAATTACCCTACCCGATAACCAACAATGCAGTCGAGTACGAGGAAATGGTTGGAATTTATACAAGAAATCTCCCTAGACCAAGTACGCATCATGAGTGATTCAAAGCTTATATTCAACGACATTAATAAAAAATTCACCACCAAAGAATAAGGAATGATAAAAAAAACCTAAAGAAGCTTTGAAAATCGATACGTGAGATCAAGTCAAAAGGCATCGGATGGAAAATGAAGCACATTTCTGTTTGCCACTTTCCTACTGATAAGTTTAATAGTTTGTTTGTTCATAAGATTCGGCTATATATCAACTACGCCAAAAACTTGTTCACGTAAAGTATAGGTGTTGTCAGCACCCCTTATCACATAGAAAAATGATGATAACTGCAAGTATACAGTTGCGATGTAGTTTTAAAAGATATCGATCCCACAGGGAAGGACTAGCTCTGAAGATCAACAAGGAAAGCCAAAATAAAAGAAAGTAAAAATAGTTTTGAAATTTTTATTTGGATAGGAAGATTAGAATGAAAAGTTGAGTTAATATAAATGTGATAGATGATAGACTCTAAATACATAGATTTTCACTACGAACAAGTACAATAGAGAAAACATGCAAGTTCAACAAAGATGTTACAATGCACTAGACTAATCTAACAAACCCGGTTCAACACACTCAGATGTTCAATGATTTTCCGCAGAGCGACACATAAAATAACTTTTCTAATTCTAGTGTAAACGAGATAAGACTATTATATAAACCTGGACAACGTCAATACTATGCTTAGTACTGGTCGCTCTCACATAGTCACATTTAGCAAGTTACCATTCAAAAAATGTTAGCTCACTAAATAGCGTTATATCACAGATCCAGTGATTATATACGATATTGTTAACCTCGAAACTACTCTTAAAATTAATGCCAACGCATATAGCTTGATTAATATAAAAGAGTTAGCATGAAATACACATTATGACACATAAACATATCATAAACTTCGAAATAGAAAGTATAAGTAGAAAGCAAAGCAAAGTTGTAAGGTGTGCAAGTGAAAGCTAAAGTTGATCAAACCGTATCCACTCTTTAATGGGAGTCATCAATTCCTGCAATTCCTGCATCTGCTTTGAATTCAGTCTCGGCCCGTACAGAACCCCCGTTAGGATGCTATTCTTTGCGAATATTGAACAAACAAATATTGAAGAATGAAAACTTTTATTGATAAGTGATTTGCAAGTACACTTATACAACAATCGCTCAAGAATATAGAGAAATCTAGCAATCAAAATAAGGATTCGAATCACTTAAACATTTTTTGCTAATACTTAAGAATGTAGCGACTCTATATCTCTATACACACACTATATCTCTCTCTAATTACACTATAATGTTTTCCTCTCTGGTGGTGCACACCATGCACAAAATTTGTGAGGGATTGGAGCCCTATTATAGAGTTCGAAGGGTTGCGTCTATCCAAACGAAGGGTTGCATCCATTGGTGAAAGATTGCATTTCTTCATTGTGATTGGTTGCGAAGCTTTGATATAATCCACAATGGATAGGTACCTTTTCATGATTGGTTAACTCCTGATAGGCATCTATTCATTGGTAGTTGATGGCAGTTGATGGTGGTTGATCATACCTAAAAACCATCCATGTCGAGACCGTGAGTCTTTGATTGGCAATCTTCTGCTTCTAAAGTAAACAAGTCACGACCGCAAATGATTGTCGTGACCGTGAATTGAGTTTTACTCAAAATTCTTCTTGCAACTTCACCGATCTTCAACAGTTTCGATCCTAAGCCAAATCTTTAAGTTCCAAGCATCTTTTTGCACCTTTTTCACTCTTTTTTCATAGTATTCCATTTTTTTATCATTTTACTCCCAAGATTTACCTAGTATCTGCATTTGCATAAAAAACAACTACATACCACATGAAATCTTTTACGAAGTCCTCAAGGTAAATTCAACAGAAGTATATAAATTTGGTAAACAAGTTTGTACCTTATTTGGGGAAAGATTATTGCAGTGAGTACCACATTCCACGTTGCAAAAGATTTCAAGAAGAAGTTCGAAATTTCCCACAAATTAGTAATGTGCAATTTATATAGCTCAGTTGCATACCTTTGTTCTTAATGGAGAGTCAACCGAATCGCATCTTCTTATAAGCGTTATATGCATACTCGAATATTACCTTCTCTTAAGCATAGTATAAAGTATAAAGGACATAGAAAGCACACTTTGATCAATTTCTCTCAAGGCATATTTAGGTAACCTAGGATGCTAAAACACTCTCAGTGGTTGCATTTTATGCTCTATACCATTCCCCCCTTTTTTCAGTGGTTACATTTTATGCTCCATACCCCTCTCTCATTTTTTTCTTTTAAGCATATGTTTTTGAAGTACTTTGTACTTTGCACCCATTTTTC
>CATIWQ010632883.1:0-11728 GCA_949673415.1 Euphorbia schlechtendalii | reverse complement strand
TATATTTTAATACAACGACGCGGATTACTCCCATTTGAAGATCATCGGATGGTCGAAAATTGTGTGATTCGAGGATAAAATCTTGAAAAGCCTTCATCATTGAACGCGCGAGCTGGTACAAAATTCCGTGCTCACAACCGCCCTTTCAGGTTTTCAATCCAGCAGACTTATTCTTCTTTATTTTATTTTATTTTTTTGGATGTTTACTTGCGACATTCTACCATTGGCATGCAAGCAATCAAAATAAATATATGTATAAAGATTCAGCAAAAATGACAATTCATTGATGAACTTAACAGGGGTATAAATGTTTCAAATGATTTGACTCCTACCATCAATTAACCCTTTCAAGTTTTCTAACCAATTTGGTTCTCTCAATGTTCAACATTTCTGACTGATTGGTTGGTGCTCGCGTCGCTTTGCTTGCTTGATGTGTATGTGATGATGGGTCTTGATCATCGGCGTTTCCTTTGATGGTGTGATGATAGTGCCACAAATAGTAGCGAGTCATGTGAAGGAGTTGTTGACATGTTCAACGGTCTGACTCCTTTTTATCTTTAGCATTGACTCTTGTTTGATTATCCCACGAATGATAGTGATTCGTGTGATAGAGTTTTTTATGTGTTCAATAATCCGACTGCTTCTTTGTGGCAGTGCGCTGGTTGTTTGGTCCCATGAATGGTGGTGATGGAGTTGTTGACGTGTTCAACAATCTGACTCCTTCTTTGTGGCATTGCGCCGGTTGTTTGGTCTTGACTTGCTTGGTCCACATTTTGGCCTTATTCTAGTTTCGATCCTTTTGATCTTTGCCTGCTTCATTCTCTTGATTGAGTTGATGGATGTTTCATGCTTGGAGATCTTTCCATAGATCTTTCATCTTTGTATGATGAGGCAATTGCTATCACGCGTTGTCTAAGTACATGTATTTATCTCTCACTTTCTCTCAAGAGTCAAATCATTTGAATTTATTATGTGGAATCCATTTGTACCCAAATTAATTTCATAAAATGATGTGTCACATGTGCTAAAAACATTATGAATATGTTTATGAGAACGCGTGATGTCACTGATAAAATATCAAGCAAATAAACAAAGTTCAATTTATTCAAAAATAATTCAAAAGAAGCCTTGTAGGCAAAGTAGCTAAATGCTAATTTATTACATAATAATTCATCACGGATTAGTGCCGCCCATAGGTATCCATGGATTCGAAGTGCTCCATCCACTCTGCCTTCTCAAACACTTCTTGATAGCTATAGAAGCTATCAGATTCGAATTTGTTCTTGTATGGTGGCAATGCACCGTCCAACAGCTTTGTTATCATCTCTAGTAGGGTCAAACGAGTCTGTAGCCTGACCTGTGTGGCCATCCAATGTGTATAGTAGGATTTGAAGCTCTCACCCTACCTTTGCCTTATAGCCTCTAGATGTTGCATTGTGGTTTCCATTTGAGAGTTGAAACCATAATGCCCCAGCATGGCTTGAGCAAGGTTATTCCAACCAGTGGCTATATCTAGCGGAAGGTGGTTGTACCATTCATTAACCGGGTGACCTAAGGTGACGACAAAGAGCTTAGCCATCATTCGGTCACTGAACCTCAATGCTCTCATCACCATTTGATAATGCGTCAAGTGAGCGCGCGGGTCACCAGATCCTACGTACTTCTCAAACTGTGGCATTACAAAGTTTGGGGGTAAGCTATCTTCATCCCCGACTATCAGTTGTGCAAGGTACGTGTTCCTTAGGTGGCCACTGTGAATGGCCAAGAATTTTTGCTATAGTTGCACCATGCCAGGTTGTTGGAGGATGGCATCCCTTGCGCTTGGATAAGAGCCATATTACCCCTAGGGATATGCTGCAAAATGGGATAGTTGAGGTGCCTCGACCTGTGAGGTGACTGACATATTCTATTTAGGAATAGGCTATTGGGTCATTCCTTGGTAGAAAGGCCTTGGTGCGAATGTGGGCTGGATAGTTTATCCAGGGAAGAATTGACCTTGGTTCAGCTGACTTTGTCCTACCCCAAACTGATAAAAGGTAGTTGGGGGCACCGTGTGTGAGGTGGGAGGTCCCCTTGTTGGATTGATGTTGTTGAGGGTGACCTCCGGGCTAGACACTTCATTCTGGGCCCTCCCAACGTGTTGGCGAATGAGTGTAGCTAGTTGTTCGCTGTTGGCAAAGGCGTTTATGGCAGCTGCAAACTTAGCACTCATCGACGACTGTTGAGAATTTTATCCTGTACGAATAGGGTGATCTTCCCTTGCACCTTCTCCTTATGGACTGGCTATAATAATGCGCTGAAATGAATCCGAGTCAAAACCTGAGTCCTCACTTGAGTTAGTGTACGGAACCCCCTCTAGATTGACCATAACTGGGGAAATGCGGACCAGGCGGTGAGCCGGCCTCTTCCAAGAACCTTTGATACATGAGCAGAATATTAGACCATGCATGTAAGATTCATGATATGACTCATGATGTGGGTAATGCATGAGATTTTTAATGTTATGGCAGCATTCACAAGGGGTTAGCATGCCATGATGTGAAATAACATGTATGTCAACCCATTTGAAACAAACAAGTTAGTCATTAGGTAAAAATGAAAATCCAACAATGGGGGTTGGATTTGAGATTTGTACAATGAGTGATGTAAGTGAGGTGACTAAGCTACCTGTGTGGTAATAGGTCAATGGTTTGAGGTTTTGTACTATGGCTTGTCTCATGGGATGAGGAGGTCAAAATTGTTTCGGGTAAGCGGTGTGACATACCCTAATAAAATGAAAATAACTACCGTATGTAGCTACCTAATGAATTATTTGGTTATTTCGCCCAAATAGGGCTGAGTTTTTGGATACCTGTGTGGTCATCACTATATGTGGGTATGTGGTGATACGTGAATTATTGCCTCTTGTGGGCGAATGATTCGGGTATGAAGCGTATACCCTTGGAAATTCGGTAAGGTAAGACTTTTGAAGTAAGTTCGTCTCTTATGGGCTTAGGTTAGGATATTAACTGGGATATCCTTTAATGTGGGAAAAATGGTTTTGGGTAGGTATTTGCCCCGTTTGGGCTTTTGGTGTGTATAATTGCCCCGGAAGGGCTGTGAGTTGGATGTCAAATGAACATTTCAAAGGTAATGTGTGGGATATATTATCGCCCCTTGTGGGCTAAGTGTTGGATGTCAAGCGGACATCACTTAGTAAAAGGAAGGTATGTTTGCCATGTACAGGCTAATAGCGGGATGTCAAGTGGACATCTCGCTGAAAAGGGGTAAGTGATATTCCTAAGTGGCTTTATGTTGTTCTAGGGTGACACGATCTATAGTTTCAACTATGCCTAAGTGTATGTGGTATCATGATGATAACGTGATATGTACATTTAATATCATGAGTGTGTCTGCACAAAAATTCATGGTTAGTATGACATTTGTTCAGTGATAAATTGAAAGTAGTATACAAGTAGCATATAGCATGCAACATTCAAACTTCCAACCATAAAACTCCCACGTGTAGGGTTTTTGGCTAGTCTCTATCCTAAGTTTGGTTCATCTTAATACCATGAAGATACTAAGGAGCGCACCTGCAGAAAAATATAATGCATGATCGCGTGTTTGGGTAACACCTAGGGAAAATGCCTATGGGTTATTTACATGAGGGTTGTAAATGGGTTGTTGATGTAGAAGGTTCTTGTTGCGCTAAAATACACTCAAAGCCTCTCCCCAAATGGGTTGAGGGAGGTACATGCAATATGGCAACAAGTGCTCCACCAGCTTGAGTACTATCTTTTCTCAAGGAGGCAGATTAGTACAAGAGAAAGCTTCGCAGTAATAGGGGTACCTTAGACTTACGGGATAATCCCTTCTATTACAATGTGAAATTATGAATATGTCATAATTAAGTGAAAACGAAATAATGTAATCAATAATTTTCAGCACTTATCAAAAATCTAAAATCTTTGAAAAACAAGTTTTAGAAAAACCCCCAGTGAAGTCGCCACTATGAGCGAACGACACGGAGCGGTGGGCTAAGAGCGTGCGGTTTCATAGGCGTGGTCCACCGGGGTCTTTGAAAAAGAAGCACCGGGTCAGGGACCAGGGAAAAAGGTTGAAAGATAAAAGGCGAAAATGTTTTAGATCGGTTCGAACCCGAATCCGCCGTCTCTTAGTGTGGAGTCACCACCTGGATTAGCTCTTTCCAGGAATTAGATTCCTATGAGGCTTAACATCCGGGGGACGGCCCACTAAGACACAGAGATTCGGGCCCGAGATAACTTACTTATTTCTTATGTGATCACATTATATTACATCTACAGAAAACCGTATTTTCTTAGTTATGCATATTTGCACTTATTTCTTTTTTCGAGTTTACATGCATGATTCACGTATAGAAAAAATAGTAAGTCCATCCACAAAACAGTAAGTAAATGCGGAAAGTAAATGAGGAAAATAAAATTACAAGGCTTTCAAAAATCGGGGGATGCAACCGCCCGCTACCCTATTAATTACATTTCCTCGAAAATATGTGCAATACCCGAAGGAAAAATAAAATCCTAAACATACAACTAACCTACATCCACAAAGGTTCGCACAAGGGATATCACATATGTTCGATTTGATTTTAGCAAGGCCCGTGTGGCCTAAATAAAACATCGAAGATTTTAAAGTTGTTAATTTAAATAAAAATAGTTCATTTTTATTTACACGTTTGTTGGTCAATTTTATTAGTGAAAATGAACGCATGGCAAAAGGTGTGGTCTGTTATCCAGGAATAATTTTAATTCCCTTCGTGGGGGTATTCTAACGTAAAAATAAAAAATAAAAAAAGAAATAAAGATGAAGGAGAGATTACAACACAGTTTACAATAATAATGAATAAAAATAATTCCCAGGTGCACAAATAAAATCAGAAAAAGATGAAATAGATGAAAGCATGAAATTCGCAACTCTAGGAACTTAGAGGCTTACACTTGCAGTAGAATCCTCTTCGGAGTATCTGTTCGGCCTTTTGAAGTCCTCTTCGTCCTTTAGTTTAAGTGAAATTGTTGATGTAAAAGTCCAAAAAATCTTCATTTAATTCTTGAAATTTTAGTGCGATTTAATTGGAAAATAATTGTTTGGTTGGAAAATAAAGTGTTTATTTATCCAAAAGATAATCAGACTCGGGTTCTAAATTAGTTTTAGACCTGAGGATATCTGAGGATTTAAGAAAAGAAGATGAAGAAATTTTATTAAGAGATAAAGAAATTTGAGATCCAAATGTGTTTCGGATCCTAAAAAAAATTAGAAAAAAGTAAGAAATTATTGTTCGTATATTTTTATCTGAAAGAGAGGATTTTTCTCTCTGAATTTTCAAGCCCCACTCAATCCAAAAAGGTCCGACTATATATAGGAAAATCCAGAAAAATCTAAATAAGGTAAGTTTTTCCGGCGAGGGGCCTCGCCGGAGAAAAGTCCGGCGTGGCTCCTCGCCGTGTCCTTGGCGAGGCTTGCCTCACCAAACCCTTGGCGAGGCTACCTCGCCAAGGGTTCTAGCAAGGCTTTCTCACCAAGGGTTCTGGCGAGGCTCTTGCCAACGAGGCTGGCCCGGGATTCAGACCCCCGGGTTTCATTTTTGAATTTTTCATGTATTTTTATATATTTTTTTAGTTAATTCCTGAATTAAAATCCTTTTAAATTCAGCGATGAGGAAGACTCTCATTTGAAGATCATCGGACAATTGAAAATCATGTGATTCGAGGATAAATATCCCGAAAAGCCATCATCATTGAACGCGCGAGTTGGAACAAAATCTCGTGCTCACACTCGTCTATTAAACGCTTATACCACTCGCTCTATAGGCGGCCATTCTTATGTAGGCTCTGTCCATTTTTTTATCTAGCTCGTCCAGATTTCTTAGTAGTAGGTCTTCATTTATGGCTTGTCCCACGAATTGGCCATTCCCTCACTTGGGTTGCCATTATTTACGGGGACCACTACTTTGGTGCCATAGTTGAGTAGGAATGGGGTTTGGCCCATAGCCATCCTTGGAACTCTTCCACCCACAAAGACTCATGTTTTAATAGACAAGTTTTGACTCCATCGATGATGGTCTGGTTAATTATCTCGGTCATGACATTGTACTAAATATGGGACACCGAGGAAAAGCGTAGCTTAATGTGTAGTCCCTCACAATATGCCTTGAATGATTTGCAATTGAACTGTGTTTCATTATCAATGATAATTATGTGTGTGATGCCCAACCTTGTCATAATATTTTAATAAAAAATTGGATTACTTGGTTGGGTTTTATGGTTACGATTGCCTCAGCTTCCACCCACTTGGAGAAGTGGTTGACTGCTAAAATTATGAACTTCTAGTACTGAGCAATTGGTAAAGGTCCCACAATATCTACCCCCTAGGTGGAGAATGACCATGCTATTTTAATCACCATCATGGTAGTTGGCAGTGCTTGGAGATTATTGGCATAGGACAGGCAAGCTTGGCACTTCTAGATTATTTCCCATGCATCCCACTCCATGGTCGGCCAGAAGTAGAACAATCATCCCACCCCTTAGAGCCACTCCGTCCTTACGATTGCATCTTTTTTCTCATAGCCACAGTAAAGTCCTTCATGCATCTCTTTTATCACATATTCTACGTCTTTTCGACCCAAAAACTTCCTCCAAGGGTGGTTTACAAACTTTAGAAATAGTTCCTCCCCTCTAACTGCATATTGGAATGACTTGCATACCACTTTCTAAGCTTCGACCTCATCATCTGGGAGTACTCACTCCCTCAAATAGAGTAGGATAGGGGTGTACCACTCCTGCCCTTGAGGTCATCTCTCAATCACAATCACCTTAGCCTGGTTGATGCTTGGGGTCGTTAGCTCAATGATCACTCCAGGGATTATCATTTCTCCTGCAGGGTCGGACGTGGCCTTTGCCAATCTGTCACCTTCGACATTCTTCATTTTTGAGATGTAATAGATCTCTAGCTTAGAGCCTTTATACCTTATTTTGATCATTATACCTTTCACCAGCTCTGGATTCTTCTTTATGTTCTCATCTCTAATCACGTATCCGCCTCCCAACTGGTTAACAACAAACTCAGAGTCACTGCAGACTTTGACCTTGTCCGGCTCAATGGCTTCCATTATTCTCATAGCTTAGACATAAGCTTCGTACTCGCGGCGTTACTAGTTATTTGGAAAGATAGGCGGATGGCCTGATTAATAATAACACCCCTGGGCCTTTCACGTGGATTCCGAACCCTCCTATATCATTTGTCAAGCTTCCATCTACATAGACCACCCATGTGATCTCTTGCAAGACCTCGGCCTTTACTTGGGTACCTCTTGTATGAAGTTTGCTAACACTTGCCCCTTCATAGCTTTCTTGGGTTCAAAGCGGATGTCGAACTTGGACAACTTGACTGCGCACTCTGCTATCCTTCCCAAGGTTTCTGGCCTCTGTAATACTTTCTTTAGCCCTAGGTTATTTCGGACCATGATCCGGTGGCCCTTGAAATAATGCCTTAGTCTTTGAATCGTGAATATCACTACATAGGTCGCTTTCTCTTGGTTTAGATACCGAAGCTAGGCTTCTTTCAGCACTTTACTCACATTGTAGAATGAAAATTGCTCTATTCCTTCTTCTCTAAACAATACTTCCCCAATGGTCTCTTCTCTAGTGCTGATGTATATATATCGGGGTTCGCACCCCACTAGTTTGCTTTAGAGCAGTGTTGAAGATAGGAATGTCTTTAGTTCTTTAACTACCTTTTCGCTCTCCTTGCTCCATGCGAAGTTCTTTGCTCCTTTCAAGGATTTGAAGAATGGGAGGCAGCGTTTTGCAGTACAAGAGATAAACCGACCTAACGCGTTTACTTTCTCATTAAGCTTCTATACTTCGTTTATGCTTTTCAGTGACTTGAGGTCCAAAATAACCTTTATTTTATTGGGGTTTGTCTCTATGCCTCGTTGAGATACCAAGAACCCAAAAACTTTCCTCCTGTAATCCCAAAGGTGCACTTTTTTAGGTTAAGCATTAAATTGTGCTGGTTTAGTGTTTTCAGCACCATCTCCACATCCATTGGGTTCGGCCAAGGTCCTGCTCGTGATGATCATATCATAAACATATAGCTCTACCATCTTGACGATCATGTCCCCAAATATCTTGGTCACCCTTCTTTGATATGTCACCCCGGCATTTTTCAGGTAGAAGGGATGACCTTGTAGTAGTAGGTGCCCTCATGGGTAATGAATGATATCTTCTCTACATCGGCCATGGCCATAGAAATCTGATTATAGCCGGCTTGGGTATCCAACGTTGAAAAAGCTGCAAATCTGATCGTAGAGTCTACCAATGAGTGGATGCTAGGTAAGGGGAAATAATCCTTGGGTCAAGCTCGGTTCAGATCAATGTAATCCACACACTTTGGGAATTCCTTGCTTAGCTTCTTGACTAAAAGCACATTGGCCACCCACTCAGGATAATGGACTGCTTTGATCTGGCCTATCTTCAACAATTGGGATACCTCAACTGTTATGGCCTTTTGCTTTTTTGGGCCATGATTCCTCCTCTTCTACTTCATCGGGGTGAAGTCTAGGCTAGTATTTAGCTCATGCTCCATGAGCATTGGGTAAACCCCGGTCACATCTTCAAGCTGCCAAGTAAAGGAGTGCATATTTTCTGCCAATACCTTGGCGAGATCCTCCTTCTGTTTTCTTATCAGGGTATTGGAGATCTTGACTTCCCTTCCTTGCGCTAGTACTAGTGATTCCAACTTGTCTAAAGCTTCGGCCTTCTCTCTTTCCTGGAACAGTGGGAGCGGTTCGACATTTAAAGGGGCTAAGTAAGTCTCCCTTACCACTTGTTGATTCCCCTTGGTCACCACCACTCCTCTACAGGATGGTATGAGCACAGCCAGCTTCTACTATCTAACGGGACACTCTTTACTAAGTAGTCAACAAGATGAGCTTGGATGACCTGTGCATCTGAGTCTGGGAAGGGCTTCCTCATGTGAACAAAGAAGAAGCTAGTGTAGGGATCGGTACTTGTGTATCTTCGATCTTCCTCCCTTTTCCGTTTTGGGTCATTGGGACCCTTGCAATTACATGTATCACCCCTCTAGAGGCCGGTGGGGCATTTTTATCTCTCTTCGATCCCTCGTAGCGAGGCCTTTCATTCCACACCCTTTCATAAGACCACTCTAATCAGTGATCATGCTCGGTTCGGGTCAGCTCCCATCTTAATGAGTGGTTTGTTAGGAATTTGTTTAGCTTTCCTACCTTCGCCTTCTTATTCAAAACTATGGCTAAGTGCCTGCATCCCTCCATGTCGTGGACCTTTGACTAGTGGAAGTCGCAGTATGTATCAGGCTTGCAGGGCCGGTGCAGCTTTGGAAGTTATTCTATATCTTAGATACTCTACTCGACCCAATACAAGACCTTTTTCCTAATTACTCATAGAGATATGAACTTCTTGCTCAGTTCCTTCTTCCTGAAATCTCCTCGTTGAACGAAGCTGATCCTGCTTTGCTTAGTTAGGCTTAGGTCATCCTTTCCTCCTTCATGGCCGGCCATATTTTTCTTGTGATTTTCCCACAAGATCCATTTTTGAGCTTCCTGCATCATAAATGCTAGTGACTTTGGCCTCTTTATTAGTAGCTCCACTAACAGATCGGGACATTGATAATTGTTATCCAATACATCTATGGCTACCTATATGCTTCACCCCCTAATCTTTAGTGTTAGCCTCTAGAACCAATTCAGGTAGGATGATAGGCTCTCTCCTCGATTTTGCTTTAGCAATTGCAATTCATGGACCGTCTTCTAGGGTGGCACCAAGGTGATGAAGTTTAGGATGAAGGCCTGAGCCATCTTCTTGAAGGACATGATGGAATTCGGGCTTAAGTCCCTCAAACAAGTAATTCACCGGTCCACCTAGTGTGGCAGGGAATAGCTTGCACTTCATGGAATCCGTAGCTATAGTAAAAATCAGAGATCGGGAAAAGTTTTTAATGTGGTTGGCTGGATCACCTTCCCCAGACCACATCCTCTACCTCATGCAGTACTGGGTCCACACCAACCTCGGTCATGTAGGCATTGAGATCTTTCATCATCTCAAGTTTTTGCTGCTTCATTACAACCTCCATTTCCTCCTTCCTGATAGCTTCTTGTGCAGCTCTGCGATGTTCCCCTTGAGGTTTGGGGTCGTACTTTGCCACTGATTCATCAAAGTACTCTTGCTGAGGTCTCTTCAAGCCAGTCTCCTCTTCCATTTTGCCACATATTATGTTCCTCTACAGAGGTGGTCTTCTTTTGCGAGTTCACATGGCCGGGGTCTCCATTTGGGTCAGCCAATCTTCTTCCGAGGAGCTTTGTCCATCCCATTCACAGTATCAGGCCAGGCTTAGTGATCTGTGCCCGTGCCATTCCATCTCCATTGCTTGCTCCTTTCCTGGGTGATGGGATCTAACGAGGCTACAAGATTTCTCTCATCTCCTCTTCGATCTCTCTCCACCTATGTGCTCTAAGGCTTTCTTAACTGTGTGCGGGAACTCTAACTCTTGCCGCTCTTATATTAGGCTTCTCATATATCCATCCAACCTTTTATACTACAACACGACTCCAGGTTTTTTAGCCTTTTCTCAATAGCCTCTCGGGTTAGTTTCTCCTCATTTACGGTGTCTTGTATCATTGCCATGGTGTATATCAACTGCTTGGCATACTTAATTATGGCTTGTTCTTCTAGAGTTTCACTGGGCAGAAGCCAAGCCTCCAAGTCCTTCTCCACTTCCTCGGGGATTGGAATGAATTTCAGGATGTTTCCTTAGACATCTCGGGGCGGGGTGGTGCATTCCCTAGTTTCGATGGAAGTATCCTTCGCCTTGCGGGGTTAGAAGTGTGTTTAGTGATTTGTTGTGATGAATTGGGATCCATGATTGATGTTTTGAATGAGGGAGTCCACACTCACCACACCAATGGTGTCGAACGATCTAAATGTGGGTCATCTGCAACACAGAAAAAGGTTAGATAGGCTCGGTCGGGGTTTTGGCGAAGCCTCTCCGATGCACAAGTTAGTTAACAAGGGGGGAGTGATAGATTGTATATATATAGAATAGTTGGATTACGTACTTGAGCAACTCTATGGAAAATGGTATTTATAGTGGATCAAGAATGAGATGTAAGCTGCTCGGATCATGCCGAGATAGTAGCAGTAACCGCTCTTATTGTGCGTTAACCGCCCAAGTGAAGGGAATTGTCATCGAAAACATAACCACGTCGGTGGAATTACCTGTTAAAATTTTCTCGAATTCGGATGAGATCTTTACAAGAACCATTGATAAGGTTTCAATAGGATTTATTTCACAAATAAAACTTACTTGGAATATCTGTTTAAGAGACAGCTGTAGTAAAAGCTCTCAAGCGAAAGCTCTGCAATCTCACGTGCACGATTTCCTATTGACCAGGACCGGTGCTAGCCATATAGTTGAAGAAGGATGAGAGAAAACTCCAAGAACCCAATTCACATAAGGCTAAATATGTGTATATGAAAAGGTGGTTGCTCACGTTTTTCCTTCTTGTATTGGATTAGAATTCCATTAGGGTTTTTTTTTTTGTTTTTAATTTTGTTTTTATATCCTAATTTACTAATTAGGTTTTAGTTTAATTCAAATTATAAAGTGGTCCCTTTAAATTTGTAGTTTAATAATTAAACCCCTTATTTTAATTCCTTAAACAAATTTAAAT
>CATIWQ010632676.1:0-12009 GCA_949673415.1 Euphorbia schlechtendalii | reverse complement strand
CTTGATATTTTCAATTATAAAATGATATGGTTAGAGTCATTTTATTCTTCATATAAAAGATTTCACGTGGTATGTAGTTGTTTTTTATGCAAGTGCAGAAACTAGGTGAATCTTGGAAGTAAAATGATCAAAGATGGAATTCTATGTAAAAAGAGTGAAAAAGGTGCAAAAAGATGCATGGAACACAAGGAATTGGCTAAGGATCAAAGTTGTCAAAGATCAGCAAAGTTGCAAAGAAAAATCATGAAGATAAACACATGTCACGATCGTGACACCCATTCATGGTCACGACTTGTCATCCCTCACAAACAGAAAGTTACCAACTATTGTTCACAATCGTGACATGTATATCACGCTCGTGACTTGGGATGGTTTTTGGTCAACTCTTCTCAACTTCCAACCGCCGGATAAGGACGATCAACCACCATCAACTGTCAGATGAAAAGACACCTTTTGGAAGTAATCCAATCACGAAAAGGTGCCTTTCCATTGAAGATGAGGATGAAACCTTACATCCAATCACATTGAAGTGATGAAACCCTTCGCCCATGGACACGACTCTTCGTTTGGATAGATGCAACCCTTCACACTCTGTAAATAGAGTCCCAAACAAACCAATTTTATGGGGAATGGATGGTGTGATATGGTTGATGCATATGAAAAATGCGTATATGCATAGATAGAAAGTGAAAATTGTATAGATTTTGTTACGTTCATAGTGTTAGTGAGAAAACTGTATATGTGATTCGATTCTTATTTCGATCACTAGTTTTCTCCACAAATTCGAGTGATTGTTGTATGAGTGTAATTGCAAAGCACTTATCAATAAAATTTTCTGTTCTTCAACATTCATTTGTTCAATATTCACAAAGAATATCATCCTAGCGGGTACAAGTCGAGACCAAATTCAAAGTAGATGCAGGAATTGCGAGAATTGATAACTCCCATTAAAAGAGTGGATACGGTGTGATCAACTTTAGCTTTCACTTACATATCTTAAAACTTTACTTTATTTTCTACTTATACTTTCTATTTCGAAATTTATGATATGTCTATGTGTCATAACGAGTATTTCGTCTTGCATCATTTATATTAATGAAGTTATATGCTTTCGAGTTAACTTTAAGAGTAGTTTCAGGGTTAACAAGATTGTGTATAATCATTGGATCTGTGATTATAACGTTGTTTAGTGAGCCAACATTTTTGGAGTTGTAGCTTGCTAAATATCGCTATGTGAGAGCGACTTGTACTAAGAATAGTATTATTATTATCCAAGTTTTTATAAGTGTCATAATTCGTTTACCCTAGATTTAGAAAAGTCATTTCATGTGTTGCTCTGCGGTGAATTATTGAATATTTGGGCGTCCAGAACCATGTTTGTTAAAATTATCTAGTGTATGAAATATTCTTGATGATTTTGCATGTTTTTTCTCTACTATACTTGCTCTTAGGGAATATCTATATAGTTTACATCTTCTCTAATCTATTCATGTATCTGTCTATTCATCAGTCTATCATCCAAACCCTACAATTTATCTTATTTCTTTTGTTCCGTAACTTTTGTTGGTCCTTAGAACTGAATTCCTTCCCTGTGGGATCGATATCTTTTAAAACTACATCGCAACTGTATACTTGCAGTTATCATCATTTTTCTATTTGATAAGAGGTACTGACAACACATGTTCATATTAAGAACTTTTATATTATTAGTAGAAAAGTGGTGAACAAGTTTTTGGCGCCGTTGTCGGGGATAAGTCTTTCAGAATGAGTATACCCAAAATCTTCCGAACAAGGAGTAGTCTCGGTATATCTAAATTGGGTTGGGTTATTCAACACACGCACGACATCCATCCAGTTCAATCGAGGGACCTCCATTTTGGTCCAAATAATGGACTGCTTTCCCCTGGATCTCCACAAATAGGCCATCCTCCCACCAGGATGATGGATTCCCATGAACCCAATTCCAGGTCGTTGGAAATGGAAATCCTTTTTTGAACATGGCTTCTTTATGGATATCCTTAACCCCTCGTCTAGGTGAACCCAAAACCATTTTGATTTTGAGAATCGAACATAATCCTTCTTCATAATTTGATGAAACTTCAATCAAGCTAGTGTAAAATACATAAGATTTCACCCCTTCATTTGTACTGGATGGAAAAATGGTCAGAACACCATCCCATCTAGCCAAATGTTCATATCCTTGCACAACTTGTCTAATAGCATGAGTTCAAGTAGAGAATTAGGTGTTACTTGGGGTGGACTAATGTTGAATTCCCTCATCATCGATGCCACTGCACGACTACAAGGAAATTGAAACCCCCACTCGATGTACAGAATATATATTACCATTATCTTCTCGGGCGGCTTATCCATGGTACCGGTTGAACTAGGAACGGAACCAAGCAAACTAGGCTTCGAACATTAAACCTCCATGTAATGCACAACCTCTTACACCATCACATTAGAATGGATTAAAACACCAGATTTAGGATTAACTTCAGAATATTTTCGACGATTCACAAAAGGTTCGGGGTTAAAAAAGGATAAGCCTAAATCTACGGGAGGAAGATTAGCAAGGGTATACAGAATTAAAACCCTAGGGGTATTATGGGAAAAAGTTAAAGAAGGATCACTAATAGCGGCAGCAGAAGTACTTCATCAGTGCTATCCCGGAAAAGATATTAAGGGAATAACAGAGATAGGGTGAATAGACTGGATTGGTGAACAGACTGGACTGAGCTACTATGCGTGTCTTTATTACCCAAAGAATCAGAAGAAGAAGAGGAAACTATAAAGCGATTCATGTTTATAATAAAGAATAGTTGAAATCTTATCGGAAAAGGGAAAGACAAGGAAAAGCTTGAAGAGTTTTCTCGATGGAAGTTGCAAAGAAAAAGGAAAGTGAAAGTAAAAAGATAAAATAAAAAATTTTCCCCTTTTATAGGAGTGCTTAAGAGGGAAAATTAAAATTTGAAAAGGCAATCATGGTGCATTAATTATGAGGAAGATAAATAGGTAGCGTGTTTAACAAGCTAAATATCCAAAAGTTGTGCGTGAAAGGAAAACGAGCTACCAAAGTAAATAGTCAACAGCAAAGGCAAATCTAGAAAGAATTTGAAATTGACCGAGGGAGGGACATCTCTCTAAAGATAGAGGCAAAATAATAATCATTGCACAAAGGGATCGACACCAGGCCCAATCGATCAATGAGTCGGTCTGAGTAATAAAATCGAACCATATACATATCGTGCGAGGCAGAAACATATTAGAGAATTCATACAATTGGAACAAACATACTAAAAACCAAGCCTTAAAAGGCTTCGACACCGAATGAGGGAGGGACATTTGATAACAGAATATGCATTATGAGCCCATAAGCCCACCTATAAGCAGCCCATAGGAATGAATAACACATGACACCCATAGAGAGAGCCATGTGGCAGTCATTGAAGGTAGAAAAAATACCGCTGATGCCATTACAAGCCATTGAAGAGGAGCTCATTACGAGCCCAAACGTAACCGTTGTATTAATGACAACGGTCACCTTAACCCGTAATAAGGCAAAGTTGCGAAAGAATAAGGTAATCATTCAACCACACTCAACATTCATATACTTACATACCCGTGTCTTGAGGGGTAACTTAGGCTTTGTTTAGATGATAGTTCTCTGTGGTTCATTAAAATACGGTACGGTATGGTATGGTATCGTGCGATATGGTTCTTTTAAAATTTTATGTTTGGATAGATAGTATGGTATGGTATGATTTTTTTAAAATTTAGTCTGATTTAAAAAAGAATCATGGAGAACCACCAAATCCGTGGTTCTATTCTCATGGTTCTTGGAACCATGAAAAAACCACGAGAGAACCGTACCATGAAAATAACCATACAACCAAACAAGCGATTTTAAGTTAGAACCATACCATACAATGAAAATACCATGAACTGAACAAGGTCTTAGACATCAGAGTGACTACGCCGGACAGCCCCAGCTTAGTCCTCTAACGCTATTGTTGTCTTTTAGGTATGTCCCTGTTTGGCTCCCACTACATCTTTACTGTTTGGTCTTAATTTGAAGGGAAATACATTTGTTGTAGAAATTTTACTAAGAATTCTACACATTATCTATACAAACACATTGATGAGTATATAACATGTTTACGGGCTTTATCAAACTACTCTACCCCAACGTGATATTTCACTGTCTTCTTGCTAGGCTTCCCTCTGCAAGTTTCATTACTACATTGCTTATATAATAGTCTAGTGTTTGGATTTCAACGTGGTGTTTAATTTTACCTCAACTTGCATATCCAACTTGTTATATTTTACTATACCATAGTCAATTAATTCAACAATTATGTTCGCTTCTTGACATGCAAGGATTGTTTCACATTTTCTTTTATATTTGGCTTAAATATTCCACTCTTTCTTTTGAGACTTTAAAATAGGTTTTTTTGGCTCAATGTATCATTTACCCCTGAACTTGTTCTGAAAAGTTTGATGTCATACTTAATTTTTAAAAGTTTTGGTTGCCCCATTTGAAATGCACCGGTTTGCCTCCATTCATTGCTACGTGTCAGTTTCTGGTTAGTTTGACTTTTCAAAGATGCATTTTTTCAAAATTTTTCTCTCTAACTAGAAACTGACACGTAACGTTAAGTGAGATAAACTAATGTATTTTATTAAAGTCCTGAATGACATAAGGTTTTTTTAAGACAAGTGCAATAGTTTTTTTGAATGAAAGTGAGGAAGGGAGAAAGAAAGCTCGGACATCCCAACAAGGTTGACACCTCCGAAACCATCAAAACACCCAAACCCTAAAAAATATTAAAAAGAAAATAAAAACACAAGCATGTTCGAAAAAGGAAAGCAACAAAGTAAAATAAAAAGCTAAGCTAAAAAAGAAACTATGTGAAGCGAAACATGCTTCACCCACACAAATCATGTACCAAAAAACTAGAGCAAAAATGCGGGATATGATCCCAAGAACAATGGTTAACAGCTAATCTTCCATAGGCAGTTAGGGCATCCGCAATACCGTTACCTTCACGAAATATGTGTGACACCACAAGGTTCATGCCCCTCAAACGAACAATGCATCTCTCCCAAGATTTTCGAAGGCACCAAGGAACCATCTTGGATCTCGTCTTGAAAAGTGTAACAATGTAGGTTGAATCACTTTCCAGCCAAAGGTTATGTCATCCTCTTGAAAAGGTCAAATCGGCCCCATATATTGCGGCCTTTAACTCAGCAATGAATGAGAATGTTACTTCGGTCGGAAAAGAAAAGAAATGAACCACTTATCCAAGATGGTTCCTAAAAATTCCACCACAACCCGACTCTCCCGGTGATCCAGCTGAAGAAGCGTCTATGTTGACTTTCAGCTAATTTATCAGAGGTGGAGTCCAACGTACCAGAATAATCCTAGGGGTTGTGTGAAGCCTCGGCAACAATGCAAGTTAAGCTAGAATACCCCTTTCGACTAAGGAGTTCCAAGTTGAGCCAAGACTAAATTTATCCGTTCGTCTAAGGATGGTCCAAAGTTAACGTAAACAATGATGTATATTCGGTTGAACATCATTAAAAATCGCATTACATCTCGTAGTCCAAACTAGCCAAACAACATTCACCAATGCTGAATTCCACAAATATTGAATTTGTGAACTAAAGCGATGAACCATGGATGAGTTTAACGTTGTAATTAAATCTAAACCAACATCAAAGGAGCGGCCCAATAAAAATATGATGCTATTCCAAAGTTTCCGTGAAAAAGGACAATCAACAAATAAATGATTTCTACTTTCGCAATCATTATGGTAAAGCGAACAATAGATACAATGTTAATACCTTTTTTTGTGTGAACATCATGTGTGGAGATGTATCCCATGATTGCTTTCCAGTAAATAACCGAGTGAGAAGGTGTTATAGACGAATGCCAAATCTTTTTAAAAATATCATGACTTTCTGCCTGTGAATTCATCCAATAATAGAACAATTTTGCGCTAAAAACTCCGTTGATTGATGGCCTCCAAACCCAAAAATCACCTTGACTAGATGGGCTGGAAATTGCTGTGATTTGCTCACTGACAGCTGCCGGAATCACTGCTGGGAGGGCTGTCCAACCGTTACTTGAAAAGAAATCACCCACCTTGTCTGTTAAAGATAATCTTTCTTGACAATTTAAACCCATTTGTTCCGCAACGGGAGGCGTTAGCCAATTCGAGTTCCAAAAATTCAGATTTGAGTTCTCCCCAATGAACCAAGTAATATTCCCATGAAGTACCCCATAAACCTCCCGAATGGAGCACCAAATGATGGAATTTGATAGCCAAGTTTGTTGGACATCATTGCATACAAACCACTTCCGCAACATGTTGAAACACATACTATTTTTGCAAATAATACCCCATGCTATCTTAGCTAAGAGCGAAGTGTTGAACTCCACAATTCTTCTTAAGCCAAGCCCACCTGCTGCTGTAGGAGATGTACACATTTTCCATGGGGCAGCCACAAGTTTTTTCTTGTTGATTGAACCGGTCCAAACAAAGTTCCGAGTAGCTCTTTCAATCTCATTTAAAAGAGAGGTCGGCCACTTCTAAACTGAAAACGAGTGATAGATTGGACAAGAACAATTCGGCCTGCCATTGAAAGACTACTGCCAGCCCATCCCGAAAACTTACTCAATATTCGATGCATGATTGGTCATAAAAGAGAGGCCCTTGGTGCTCCTCCGAAAAGCGAAACACCCAAATATGGGAAGGGTAATTTCCCTCTCTGAATGCCTGTGATTGCTGTCAAATGTTCCACACGTGACCTCATCACATTATCACTAAAAAAATGCTCGACTTACCCCAGTTGACAAGCTGCCCGGAGATTTTTCCATAGAGGTCAAAAGTATCCCTTATAACTGATATATTTCTTAGACTAGCGGCACCAAAGAGAAGAATATCATCAGTGTAAAACAAATGAGAAGTGAAGAACTCACTAGCCGTGTAGCGGATCGGAGTCAAGTTGCTAGTGTTGACCAATGAAGAAATCGCCCAGCTAAGAAAATCTTCAACAATGCAAAAGAGAAGGGGAGATAATGGGATTACCTCCTCGACATGGGTGGTGAAGAACATTGACCCCTTCAGAAGCTATAGCAATAGCTTCATGGATGTTTCTTCCACAAACAAAGCCAAATTGGTTCGGTGATATAATGCGCGAAGCAATATTTCCCAAGTTGTCAGCTAGGATCTTGGTGACAACTTTAAACACAAAATTCTTCATGGGAATCAGACGAAAGTCTTCAGCTCTCACCGCTCCCTCTACATTTGGAATAAGAACCATGACACTAGAATTAATACCTGGTAGCATGTATCCTGTATCGAAGAATTGGTGAACAACTCTACATAAATCCGCTCCAACAATATTCCAGAATTTTTGATAGAAAATTCTAATGAAACCGTCCGGACCTAGAGCGCTTGCACCATCCATAGAGAAGACTGTATTCCTTATATCCTCAACCGTAGGCTGCTGAACCAGAAAGTTATTGTCTCCCTCAGAAATAAGATTGGGAACAATAGAGGAAACAACATCACCATCTAAAAGAATATTGGGATCTTCCCTGAAAAGATCTGAGTAATAGGAGACCATGTACGAAGAAATCTCCTCCATATCATAGCTAAGCTGCCCATTTATCTCCAATGATTGAACCTCTCCTCCAGATTTCCGTGCACTCAAAACTCGATGAAAATAATTTGTATTTCTATCCCCATCACACAGCCAGCGAACCCCACTAGTCTCCTTCATATAAATCTCCTTTTGACGTAAATGTAGGTCTAGTTGAGCATGACAGTCAAACTCCCTCCTCTTTAAATTCTCTGTCAAGCCGAGAAGAGAAATTTGCTCCTGAACATGAGCAAGAGCTTCCTGACTTAGCCAAATATTTGTGTGAAAATTCCCAAAAACATTTATGTTCCACGCTCGCAAAATAGGACGCAAAGTCTTTAGTTTGAGAAGCAAAAGTTGCGCCAGAGGAAGAGATGGGAAAGGAGATTAACAATGGTCAGCCACTATCTTTTGAAGCCCAGGATGTGTTGTCCACATGCTTTGAAATCTGAATCTGGAAATGAGTAGGTTCCTCAAATTTCCAGCCAATAAAATGGGATGATGGTTCGAAAAATGACGTACCAAGATATTACAATTATAAGAACTAAAAAACCCCATATAACCGATACTCACCAAAGCTCTATCAAGATGGGAATCTACCCTTTCCTCTCTTGACCTGCCATTAAACCATGTGTAAAATGATCCTGTGGCAGCCACATCATATAATTAGACAGCATCAATACACTCTTTGAATTCTCGACAAGCTCTCGTGCTCAGTGCATTCCCAGTTTTCTCATGCGCTCCTAATATCGCATTGAAATCTCCTAAACAAGCCCATTTATCATTTATATCCAATGTAGTCTCTCTAATCAAATGAAATAGCCTTACCCAATCAGACAAGACCACACTCCCATATACAATACCATAATTAATCTCAACTCCATTAACATCAATTTTGATACACACAGCCTGCTTTGAAACTAAACTCACCGAAATAGTAGAGGTCATACTAGATGATTTTAAAACCCATAAAGTCGGAAGTAATTTATCATTCACTGCCACTAAATCACAACCAAATTTTCTCCAATATGAAGAATCAATCCTAGCAAATTTAACCATTGGTTCCGCCAAACAAAGAAGAGTCGGTTTATGCAACAAAATTAAACTCTTGACATATTGCTGGGTTTCCGCATTTTTGAAACCCCTACAATTCCAATAAAGGACATTCATGGGAAATACCTAATTGGGGGCCATCGCGTTTCACACGATTTGTTTTTCCTAGTCAAAGAGTCTTGTACCGAGCCACGAGATGCAGCCGAGCCTCCTCCTCTTCTCTTCCTTCGATTAACTGTTTCCCATTGATTATCTTCCTACTCATCCATGTCAGCCCAGCTGCTACCACCACTCTCCATAACGGTATGAGTTTTCCCATCTTTTAGAATAGTATCAAGTTTTGATGTTAGATCAACCACCAAGTTAATCTCTTTGCGACTTTCTGACCCAGGTACATTATCGTTACTCTCAACAGAATCTGATTCATCATAATCCCCCTCAACCGAACTAGCAACCTGATCATTATTTAAGAGATCATCACCATTACCTCCTTCAGAACCCGAGGAGGAGTCACGGCCCATGTCAACCAACGAGGGCTTTACTTGATTCTCATTTGGCTTGAGACTATCTAAAATATTACAAAAAATTTCATTTGCCATGATTTGATGCAACCTATTCTCCAAATCATGTTGTCATTGCTTACTCCGCTACAAAAGGGCAATATTGGGCTGTGAATCATCGGGAATTCGGGGGCACATCCTTATTCGATTGTTTATCGACCCTTTTCCCTTCACTATGTGGTTCAACCACTATTTTCTTCTTTGGGATAGTCTTCCTCTCATCAGTAGACCTAACATTACGCTTGCAATCATACGACTTATGTCCAATTGAGCTAGAAATTTTACAAAAATCAGGAAGATTCTCGAAAATGAGATCAACCCAAATCTCATGTCCCTCTCTCGTGACCCCAACTGTATTCGGCAAGGAAATTGACAAATCAACATCCACTAAAATCCTCGCATAGTGGACAATCGACCCCTCTGCCGTAGCTCTATCCACCCGTAACATAACACCAAAACTGCTTACAATTTTTGCCAAAGTCGTTGGGTCCCAATACTCCCATGGTAGACCCATCATCCTAACCCAAATCTGTGCAGAGGTTGTATTTTGGGAAAAAGGATCGAAATCTGGTACCCAAGGCTGCAAACTAAATACACCAGGCTTTAGGTTAATGCTTCCTCTACCCAAAACATGATTTTTCATCTCTAGAGTTCCAAGGATGATGTGATAATATCCACGTCCAATCGAAATCAATTTCCAATCCGACTTAATACCCCAAACTGCTATCAACTGAATCTTCAAGTCACTAACCTTTCGTGGGGCACTACCCTTGCCCTGAAATAATCGGCCAATCAGTGAATATTCACAGAGCTTCACCCTTTTTTCGTAAACGGTCTGGGTAATCTTGACAGTCTTGAAACCACCACGATCAAGACCACATATCTTTGGGGTTAGTGCTGCCATTGTCGACAAGTTACCTTGCGCAACCTTGGCATATGATAGTTTCAAGCTCGATGCAGCTTTAGGTTGTAGAGGAGGCTGCTGCTGTTGTGGATTGCATTGAAGTTCAAATAATTCAGCCACTAAAGAAGCAGCTGAAAAAGGGTTGGCCATCGCAGGAGCAATCAAGAAAGCTAATCTTGGACCTCCTGGAACTTGCGTAAGAAAACAAGAGAACAGAAGGAATCCTGGGTTTCGACTTTCAATCTGATCTTGAAGATTACAGCTTCGCAATCTCAAAGAAACAATAACAACAAGATGTAGCTGATGGCAGACGCTGCTTGGAATTTCTTTGGATCGGAATAAAGCCAAATCCAACGGTGAGAACCAGCAATAACGGAGACACAAGGATGGAAAACGCAAAGAGTTGGAGAAACAAGAAGAAGACCGGAGATTGGTTTGAAATCGGATCAAAGAAAACACGATCAAGGGAGAAACCCTAGCAGAGCTTTCTCAATCCTCCGTCCTTCTCTTTATATGCATTATTTACTGTCTCGTTTATACAAGTGCAATAGTTAAATGATGCATTAAACTATAGATTATTTTATGTCTTACTATATATACATTTCTATCAACCGCCCAATCGTTGTGAAGTCAAATGTCAAATCCAAAGATGGTTCGAATACATAAATTATTATACCATCATAGAATCAATTCATGCCCACATAAATTATTAGATTATCATAAGATCAATTCATGCCCAAACATAAAATTTTGGGGAAAACTTATTTTTTTTCCAACATAACTTGTTTTGCTTTTGATCCATATGATATATATATGCTACATATGAGATCTATGTTCATGCAAGAGATGTAAACATATTATAGTAGTTTTTTTTGTTAATTATACTACGCCCGTATTGAAGAGACAATGTATTAAATTGAATAGATCAACAAAGCCAACTGATTATAATGTAGACTATAGAAATCAAATATGCAAACCGGCTACATTATATTGCCTGAGAATGTCGTTTTGCCCGTAATTTGATATTGCACTCGGGTTAAAATAACATTAAGATGTACGAAGTGAAACTCAATTAGAAATAAAAGTGGAATATGTGGAATAAAGGTGGTGATGAAGGGAAAAAAATCCTCTATCCCCAATTGGTGTCTTCATGCCTGTTTCCCCAATAAAAAAATGTCATGTGTCAATTTTTATTGAAAGTGGGCTTTCATTGGCTCTCGCGAGCAAATTCCCTGAAATTCCGAGATAGACGCCTCCAACCACTAACAAATATAGTGAATTTTTTTATTGAAGTTTTCCACCGCAGTAAAAAATCCGATGTAGAACTCATGTCCAACTTTCATTAAATATATTTGTGTTACAGATGACCAACCTTAATAGTCATTGTAACTAAACCTAGCACAATATCATTATATATTGTTAAGATCACAAAGCTATGAAAAACTTGTTCTTTGCCCTGTTCAATTTTCAGTTACTGAATAAGGACTAGGGATGTCAATGGGTTGGGTTCGGTGCGGGTATTACAACCCCCATTCCGCACTCAATGCTTTTCAGGTGCGGGTTCGGGGATTCCCCGTTTAGTGTTTTGAGGATTTTTCCACACCCATTCCGCACCCGCGTGGGTATCTAAGGATATCGGGTAATCCCCGTCCAACAATAAAATTTTCAAGTAATAAAATTTAATAAATACAAACATCATTCATTTTTATATTAAAATAGTAAATCGTAACTGGTGAAAAAAAAATCTTTTAAAAATAATATTTCAAGCACCTACTAACTAGGGAATAAATAATACGGTTGATATTTTTATTAATATATACACACACATACATATATATATAT
>CATIWQ010632587.1:0-12920 GCA_949673415.1 Euphorbia schlechtendalii | reverse complement strand
CTTCTCGGGTTAGAATCTCTCAATTTTTGAAATTATTATATTAATTTTATTATACTAGAGATCAGTCAGCTGAATATAGCTTCGACATGGCCCACATCAAAGGTCCACTTGGCACCATTCTCTTGGTGTTAAAGGAGCTTCAACATTACCCACCTACCAGCGTTCCACTTGCATTCTCTCTCCTTTATCGCATTAAATGCAAACTTGCCAAACATTAAAACGCATTGAATTCCTTGATGATGAAACATGGATTTCGATGGCCTGCCACACCAGCCACATCATCATTACTCCAAACTATTATAAATATCATGCATTCTCCCATAATAGAGGTAACTATTTCACACATTTATTACTTCCCAACTACCTGAAACCCTTCTCTTACTTCAGCATCAGAGGGTCTTCATTAGAATCCCGGTTGAAGACTTATTTTGCAGGCCTAGCAGGTACCATAGGATGACACTAAAGGCTGTAGATAATTGCGAACAATCCACATTGATACCAAATTGGTGCGATGAGCGTGGATTGCAATGATCTCATAGCTCCTCCCCCAAACAAACCCAACAAAGTTCCCCAGGCCCCGGGAGCTATCTTATTCCTTGGAACACGAGAACCCGTCAACATAGCAAGGACTCCGAGAACAAACTTCTATAGGAAGAGAAAATTTGGAAGAAAGGAGGAAAAAAGACACCAGCGAAAAGGGTATTATGGCTATGTTGATCAAACAAGGCTAGTAGCAAGGCGTAGTGATGGCCCTAATGTAGAAAATGATGAACAAAATATTACACTCACACAGAGAAGAGCATGTGATGTTTAAGAGGTTGTGTGCATAAAAGAAGCCCTTTGGGCTAGAGGCATGACTTCTCATGGATTTCTCAAAGCCACTCCTGCTACACATATAATCGACTTCTGAATTCAGGAGAAGGAAGAACCGTGGCTGATAAAGGGAAATCTAAGGTAGAACCCCCTAACCCGGTAGACCAAGAGTGGTCAGAGCAAGGAAGCAAGCAGCCTACGTAAGAGGGAAAATGAAGGCAGTCGAATTACGTTGGAGAGTAGGAAAGGCACAGGGCTAAAGATAGTTTGGCAAAATCCCTTCCTCGAAGTAGGAGGGGACGCGTGGTGAACTCTCCCTCGAATAAGGAAGAAGACCTAAGCAAAGCCTTGGCTAAATGCATCGATGCCCTCTTTGCAGAGAGATGCATAGAGGCAGCCATACTAGAGATTGGTAGAATGAAATCCCCTTACTACCCTTGAATCCATGTAGACTAGTTCTCAAAAGGATTCAAACAACTGCGATTGAGAGTTTATTCTAGGGTAGGTGACCCCACGATGCATATTTGCTACTACCGCTAGTTTATGGAGGTGGCTGATGCAACTAATGCCATGCTTAGCAAACTCTTCCCTGCCACCCCGGTGGCTCCGGCCAGGCATTTATATGTGAGCTTGAAGTCTGAGTCCATAACCGACTTCCATATGATGGCTAGGAAGTGTATATTTACACTTATAATCATGATACTTTCAATCATTAAACATTATGGTTTAAGTCATTTCATACTTCATATAAAAGATTTCACATGGGATGTAGTTAATTTTGATGCAAATGCAGGTACTAGGTAAATCTTGGAAGTAAGAAGATTAAAGTTGGAAATCTATGCAAAAAGAGTGAAAAAGGTGCAAAAAAATGCATGGAACTTAAGGAATTGGTAAAGGATCGAAGATGTCAAAGATCACTAAAAATCGCAAAGAGGAATCATGTGAAAAAGGCATGTCACGATCGTGACAAATATATCACGCTTGTGACTTGTTAACTTTCACAAAAGAAAGTTACCAACCAAGTATTCACATTCGCGACCTTGACGGTTTTTGGTAAACTCTTCTTTTCTTTCAACCGCCGGATAAGAACGATTAACCGCCATCAACCACAAACCAAAAAGACACCTTTTTGAAGTTAATCAATCATGAAAAGGTGCATTTCCATTGTTGTGAGGATGAATCTTTGCATCTAATCACATTGAAGTGATGAAACTCTTCGCCAATGGATATGACTCTTTGTTTGGATAGACTCAACCCTTCACATTCTATAAATAGGGTTCAAAACTCAACAATTTCATGGTGCATGGTTATGGCATGATTAGAAGGCATTGAATGATAGTGTACATGTATAGATAGAGAGTGTAATATCTAGATTTTGCTACATTCAAAGTCTTAGCGAGAAAAATGTATAAGTGATTCGATTCCTATTTTTATCACTATATTTTTACACAAATTCGAGCGTTTGTTGTATGAGTGCAATTGCAAAGCACTTATCAATAAATGTTTTCTTTCTTCAACATTCTTTTATTCAAGATTCACAAAGAATAGTATCCTAGCGGAGGTTCTGTACGAGTCGAGACCGGATTCAAAGTAGACGTAGGAATTGCGGGAATTGACTACTCCCATTAAAGAGTGGATACAGTTTGATCAACTTTAGCTTTCACTTGCATACCTTACAATTTTACTTTGTAATCTGCTTATACTTTCTATTTTGAATTTATGATATGTCTATGTGTCATAACGAGTAATTCATTATACATCATTTATATTAGTCAAGTTATATGCTTTTGAGTTAACTTTACGAGTGATTTTGGGGTTAACAAATTGTGTATAATCACAAGATCTATGATTATAACGTTGTTTAGTGAGCCAACATTTTTGAAGTGGTAACTTGCTAAATATGGCTATGTGAGAGCGACCCGTACTAAGCGTAGTAATATAGTTATCCAGGTTCTTACAAGTGTCATAATTCGTTTACCCTAGATTTAGAAAAGTCATCTCATGTGTTGCTCTGCGGTGAATTATTGATATTAGGGCATCTAGAACCTTATTTGTTGAAGTTATCTAGTGTATGAAATATTCTTGATGATTTTGTATGTTTTTCTATGTTAAACTTGTTCGTAGGAATATCTCTATATTTTACATCTTCTCTAGTTTATTCATACATCTATCCATTCATCCGTCTATCATCCAAACCCCTCCAATATAAATTCCATATTTTCGTTACCCCGTAACTCTAGTTGTTCTTGAGATCCGAATTCCTTCCCTGTGGGATCGATATCTTTTAAAACTACATTGAAACTGTATACTTGTAGTGATCACCATTTTTCTATTTGATAAGCGGTATTGACAACACATGTTCGTATTTTGAACTTTTATCTTATTGGTAGAAAGGTGAGGAACAAGGTTTTTGGAACCGTTACTGAATATAAGTCCTCAAAATAAATAGAGTCAAAACCTTGTGATCAGCCATATACTTCATCACATCCATTCCCCTAAGCTGAACAGTGCAAGACTTGCAAATGGTTCTCCAGTGGTCGGATGAATCACTTACCGATTTTGCGGAGCGATTCTAGAAGTTAGCCTTAGAAATCAAGGGCTACAACATCGATGTGGTATTAGAGGCTTTAGCAAGAAATAGCCACAGCTCTAACTTGGCTAAGGATATCTCAACTGAAAGATCCACTACCTTGGCAATGCTGATGTAGAATGCTCGCAAGTGGGTAAGGTGGGAAACTCACAAAAGGAATACCTGGCAAATGGAGGCTATGCCAAGGGACGAACCAACCAATAGAATGGATTATGGGAAGAGAGAACATGGAAGGAGATCTCTATACCGGATGAAGGAACCTTGGTGAGAGAGTGAAACTTTCACCCCTAAATTTTGAGCACAAAGAGGTCTTGATGTGGATAGAAAAGAATGTCGAGGACATCCAGTATCCCCCAAAAATGAAATACAAAGGCAAGCTAGGGACTTATTATGATTTTCACAAGTGCGAAGGGCATTACACAGAAGAATGCCACCAGCTGGCAAGAGAGATGAAAAAACGAGCCACGGATAGGCAGATAAACAAAAAACTCATTGAACTCAGTGAAGGAGAGAGGCTACTCGTTCTCCCAAGAGATGAAGCCCTTGCCTCACAATGATGCCTTGGTTATTAAGATTATGGTGGAAGGTTTTCAAGTTAGCCAGACGCTGGTGGATATAGGGAGTTCCGTCAATGTCATGATGAAGGTCTTCGATGCTATAGGAGGTAATCCAAACCACTTGGATATTCACCAGGCTCTGGTGATAGCCTTGGGTGGGCACGCAGTTCCCATTCATGATTCGACCAAACTCTTCATACCCTTGGGAGAAGATGGCATATGGAGTTCCTTATAGTAGACATCCCGATAGCTTACATCATCCAGGGGTGCTCCCTTATCATATGGTCGGAAGGAGTCATCAACCTTTGGCATCTCACTCTATAGATCCCTACACACCAAGGGATCGCCACAGTAAAGGGAAACCATCAAGTCACCTAGGAAACCTATATGAGGTCATTGAAAGCAAAACCTCCCTCCATCGAAGCAAGCATGAAAGCGACTGATGTGATGGTGGTAGTAACCTTGGAGGAAGGTAAATAGCTCATGATGTCAAAAGCCTTGAGTGAAAAGACTAGAGAGGAACTTAGCGCGAACATATGCTCAAATAAGTAAGCCTTCGCATAGACCCCAAAAAACCCGACATCAAAACCGTCCGGTACCGAGATTCGATCGCCAAGAGATTTCTAGGTTGCTGAAGGTAAGCCACATCAAAACCGTCCGGTACCGAGATTCGATCGCCAATGTAGTCTTGGTGAAAAAGGCTTATGGAAAATTTTGAATGTGCGTCGATTTCATGGACTTGAATAAAGCCTGCCAGAAGGATAGTTATCCCCTCCCCAATATTGACATGCTGGTGGATGCAATGGCGGGGTTCACAATAAACTCCATGCTAGACGCTGCGCCAGGGTACAACCATATTTTCATGGCCGAGGAGGACAAGGAAAATACTTCATTTTTCACCCATGAGGGAATATATTACTACAATGTCATACCCTTTAGGTGCTACCTATCAACGAATGGTGAATGATATGTTTGGACAAATAATCAGCAAGGATGTGGAGCTATACATGGAGGACATGGTTGTAAAAATCAAGACAATGGAAGAGCTTGCAAGCGATCTCCAGAACGTACTTTCCCTCCTCGAGACATACCAGTTGAAGCTTAATTCCGAAAAATGGGCCTTCAACATCTCAGGTGGAAAATTCTTAGGATTCCTAGTCTCATAGCTAGGTATTGAAGCAAACTCGGATAAGATCAAGGCAATGCTCGAGCTATGCGAGCCAAAAACCATGCGGTACGTCCAACGACTGAATGAAAAGCTCAATGCCCTAGGATGATTTGTCTCATTCTTAGCACGATGTTGCCTCCCCTTTTACAAAGCGTTGAAAACCAAAAAGCTAATATGGGGTTAAGACTGCCAAAAGGCCCTTAGTGATATTAAAGCTTTCCTCATTTCACCCCTATACTCAGCCAGCCATTCATAGACAACCATTGTACCTCTACCTCAGTACTACCTTGGAGTCCATCGACATGGTCTTGGTGAACCAGGATAAAGGTAAACTATTCCCCATATATTATGGAAGCCGCGTGTTGAAGGGAGCTGAAACAAGTTATGGTTGGCTAGAGAAGATGGCCTTCGGAGTGGTGGTAGCATCGCAGAAATGGCGTCACTACTTCCAGGCATACACTATTATCGTGTGAACCAATTTTTCATTGAAGAAAACGCTCCAGCATCTTGAATCCTTGGGGCATTTTATCGAGTGGTTACTCAAGCTCACTAAATTTGATGTTTGCTTCGAACCGTGATCGATAATGAAGGGTCAGGCACTGGCGAACTTCGTCCAATAAGCCCTACCACCACATGAGATCCTTAGAGAATTATGGAAGATGTTCATTAATGGCAGTTCCAACATCACTACTTTTGGAATTGGAAACTTCATACAAGGGCCGGGGAACATCACCATCAAGCAGATAACTAAGCTAGATTTTTCATCCTCTAAAAATGCTGCAGAATATGAAGCTCTCATCTTCATGTTGGAAATTATTAAACTGATGAAGCCAGACCAAATAAACATATACAGTGACTCAGGCTTAGTTGTCATGCAGTTTGATAGAGTATATAAGGCCAAAGATAGTACAATGAGATAATACTTATCACATATCACAACACTGATAAAAGATATTCGATCCAAGGGACAGAGATGTCAATAACCCAGATACCTCGGGCACTTAACACTGAAGGGATAGGCTTGCCAAGGGAGCCTCAAGCGCCCAAGGAGAAATCTTATTGCCCCTGCATTCCATTGAGAATCAGCGTACCTAGCATCGCCGGAATAGATGCCATGCATGTTAACACTGAAGATGAATAGTTCACCCCTATAATCTGATATCTCAAGAGTATCATACTACCAAGGGAGGAAAGTGAAGCACAAAGACTAGTCCAACAATCTTTCTAATACGTCATCATTGCTGACCAGTTGTAGTTAAAGTCCATAGCCCATCCATGGCTGAAGTGTGTAGGATGCATGGATGCCAACTACATAATAAGGGAGGTGCACAAAGGACTCTATGGAGCTCATGAGAATAAAGATGTGATGGTGAGGAAAGCCAAGCTACACAGAGTCCTTTGTCCACCTCCCTTATTATGTAGTTGGCATCCATGCATCCTACATTGGTGTAATCGTGCAAATTGTGTTAGGCTTGCCAAAGCCACAACAGCACCAGCCACTCCGTGGTCAATCATCCAAGCCATGTGGCCCTTCGTAATGTGGGGGTGGATCTTTCTGGACCCTTACCGAAGTGTCAGTTGCAGAAACTTTGGGTTATTGTAGCGGTAGATCACTTCTCAAAGTGGGTGGAAGCCGAAGCACTATCTTCCGTCATGCCGAAGCAAGTAACCTCCTTCTTCAACAAAAACATAATGTCAAGATTCGGCACCCCCCACATAATAATCATTGACAATGATATACAGTTTAACTGTAATGCATTCAAATGCTTTTACTTAAGGCTCAAAATAAGGCTCCGCTTCTCATGCATTTTCCACCCACAAATAAACGATATGACAGAGGTCACTAATAGGATAATCTTAGAAGAGCTGAAGAAAGGATGGATGAACATGGATTGGCATGGTTAGATGAATTAAACAACATCTTGTGGTCATACATGACCACCCCGAGGATGGTGACAAGTGAAACGCCATTCCTCCTCACTTATGGTACCGAAGTGGTCATCCTTGTGGATATGGGAACCCCTAACGCTCGTGTTTCCCATTATGTAGAAGGGGCCTCTAATGAGGAGCTGCTTTGACAGAACCTATACTCGCTAGAACAACAAAGGGAACAAGCCCTCATCCGAATGATTGAATACAAAAGGGTTCTCCCTAGAATGTGGAATGCCGCTTCACTATGCAAATTTTACACCAGAGAACAGACAGGAGTTTGTAACCTTCAATTATTCAATATAAGTGTACTATGTTTCAACTAATGAGACTTACGACCTTTTCATTTGAAATTAAAGTTATCTATAAGCCCGAAGGTGAGCGATCCCCATTGATCCCCTCGGCATTCATTAACTTTGAAATTAAAGTAATCTATAAGCTCAAAGGTGGACGATACCTAGTGGTCCCCCAACATTTCTCAACTTTGAAATTAATGAAATCTATAAGCCCGAAGGTGTGCGATACTTAGTGATCCCCCCGAAATTCATTAACTTTGAAAGTAAAGTTATCTATAAGCCCGAAGGTGCTAGTGATCCCCCTCGGTATTCATTAACTTTGAAATTAAAGTTATCTATAAGCCAGAAGGCACATGATCCCTAATGATATCCTAACATTCATTAGCTTTGAAATTAAACTTATCTATAAGCTTAAAGGCGTGTGATCCACTGTGATCCTCCTCGACATTCATTAACTTTAAAATTAAAGTTATCTATAAGCCTAAAGGCGCGCCATCCCTAGTGATCCCACCCGCATTCATTAACTTTGAAATTAAAGTTATTTAAAAGATAAAAGGCGTGCGATCACCAATGATCCCCACTGCATGATGATTAATTAAGGCAATAACTGAACATGCAAACTTGCACAGTAGAATTTCAAAACTTATAATTAACCCTAAAGGAACTCCTAAGCATATCGACTGATATAATCTAAGTTGAAATGTTTCATAGATACTTATAGGTTTATAAAACTTAGTAAAAGAAACCTAACATCTAAGTTAAGAGCATTACTAGTTGATGTGTGCCTTTCTTTTGGTGCAGCACTCTCTTAGAACAATTGGATAGCTTTCCATTAGCACTAACCTCCAAACCAGGACAACCTCTATAATTGATCCACATGAATCCCAACAAACAAAAAAACTCTCGTAGTGGAAGAACTTGTTAGTTAACACGTAGCTACTAGACCATTCGTAGACCAACTCGAAAATATAACTAAGAAGGCTCTTTCCAAAATATGAATAAGCCTTCTAAAGAATTCATGCGAAAGTGGAGAAACTTGTGGAGGATCTCGCAAACGCTCTCGAAGAAAGATGTTAAAACTCAGAAGGAAAGGCTAACCTGAAATAAAGAATAAGGAGGAGGAGGAACCCTATTTATAGGGATAAGTAGCTCCTCTTTTTAACAATGTGGGATGGGGAAATCCCCATCCCACACGCCGGTTACCTATGCAGAACCCTAGGCTCCAATTAATAATTCATCCAACTAGTTTGACATTTTCATATATTTTTAGCATAGACCCATTCTATAAGTTCTTTACTTAGTCCGATAAAGACCAAAATTGTGTGACCTCATAGGATGCTGAAGTATAGAGCCATTAGAGGTTAACCTAAACTTGGCTTCCCATCTGGGAACCTTTAGGCTCAATCTTCCAAACTGATATGAAACCCGATAACTCTATATGATCAAATGGGCTTTCTAGTAAATGTGTATAATCCCCCGATACTCTAAACATCACATGCTTGTGACATGATCCGGTTCTGCATTAGTAACTAATACAATACACTCCTTCCATCAGGTTAAGTACCATCTAGTTTATTAAGATCGGATTAAGTGTTAGATCATGTAATAGCCGTAGCTATCCTGGAGTTAAACTTGTTCATGAAGAACACCATTTACCATAATGTATTAAGATTGACTAGAAACTCGTTCTATCAATCTTATACTCTGATTAGAGGTTTATGAGTGTGTCACTTCAACAAGAGGCTTAAGGTACAACTCCCATTATATCACATATCAGGAGCGATGGATCCCATCTAGACTACTCGACTTACCAACGAGTGATCATCACTATACCTATAATCACCCGTATCATCCTGATCACCAAGGTATGAATAAGTATGATCCAAAGTATAACAACTCCCACAAAAGGTAACCAATATCTCAGGTCTGAGGATACTTGTACTGCTACTATAATAAGACATGACACCAATACATGGATATAGTTATTTCTGAGTGTCTGTCTTATAACGGTCTCTAATGTATAACTCGAATACATTCATGTGTTAACTCAAGGCACCACCTTCAGCTCATGAGATCAGTGCTTAGATCTAATACAAGGAGTAAGCCTACACATGCTAGTTTGTTTGCTTCATTGATGTCTATTCTCAATAAAACACCACACAATTCCCACTATGTCCTCACACTTTCACGCTATGAATTAGTCATGGACTTTGTCTTATCAATGAACATATACATAATAGCATACATATATGATACTTGCAAGATACATAATTCAATAATCATCGATAAACAATAAAGATGTCTTTATTATTGATAATAATAATCTAAAACTATTTGTACATTATAACTAATAAAGATATATCGCTATAAATTCCTCTAGGGCATACATCATGTCTAACACGACGTTCATTAACTTTGAAATTAAAGTTATCTATAAGCCCAAGGTGCGTGAACCCTAGTGATCCCCCCTAGACATTCATTAACTTTAAAATTAAAGTTATTCATAAGCCCAAAGGCGTGAAATCCTTAGTGGTTCCCCTGACATTCATTAACTTTGAAATTAAAGTTATTTTTAAGCCCGAAGGCTGGTGATCCCTAGTGATTCCCCCGATATTCACTATCTTTGAAGGTAAGTCATTTAGAATCAAATCAAAAGTCGCAGTACATTTAGACACAAATAGTGAAATAAGAATATAGTAAATAAAAGTTATTAAAAAATACAAGTCCACAGGCCAAACTTCATAGATAGAAAAAAACACACAGGAAAAAAAGCCAAAAGAACAAAGAACAACAAAAAGCAAAAGAGAAGTGTGAGCGGATTTCATGGATGCGATGGGCTGAGAGAGCGCAAAATGAGAGGCGTGGTCCATCAAGGTGCTTAAGTGAAGATGATAAAGTATCAGGTCGTAGACCCGGAAAGGTTCGAAAGAGAAAGCGGAAACATTTTAGATTATCAAAACCCGAATCCGCCGTCTCTTTGTATAGAGTTGCCACCTAGATTAGCTCTTTCCAGGAATTAGAGTCCTGTGAGGCTTAACGTCCGGGGCATGGCCCACCAAGACCCAAAGTTTTGGGTTCGAGATAAGTTGCTTATTTCCCATTAGATCACATTATATTACATCTATAGAAAACTGTATTTCTTAATTGTGCACATTCGTAATTATGTCATTTTCGAGTTATAATGCATGATTCACACATATTTAGAAAGCGATAAATCCATACATACAACATTAAATACATGTGGAAAAGTAAAGATTAAAAAATTACATAACCTCGGGGAATGCAACCGCCCGCCTAAAATATTAATTACACTTTCCAAAAATAATTAAAATGCAATACCCGAAGGAAAATAAAACCTAGACATACATCTAACTTGCATCCATAAGGGTTAGCATGGGGTATAAAACACAACATGAATATTTACACGTATGCTCGATTTGATTTTAGCAAGGCCCGTGTGGCCTAATTAAAAACATCGATGATTGAAAAATTATTGATAAAATGATTCATTTTATTTACAAATATGTTGGTCATTTTTACTTAATGAAAGTGCTCGCATGGCAAGAAGTGAGGTTTGTTATCCGGGAATAATTTTAATTCCCTTCGTTGGGGTATTCTAACATGTATTTTCATAAAATATAAAATAAGGAGAATAAATATTACATTGATATTTACATAATAAAAGAAAGTAAAAATATTTCTAGGTCAACATGTAAAAGGACATAGGAAGCACTAGATGAAATAACTCAAGGAACTCAGAGGCTTACCCTTTTCTGTGTGAATCCACTTCGGTGTATCCGTTTGATCCTCAGGAGCGTTCCTCATTCATTTATTAGGTTGATTGGTGTGGAAATTAAATGTTTATTTATCCAAAAGATAATCAGACTCGGGTTCTAAATTTGTTTTAGACCTGAGAATATCTTATGATTATTGTGAAAAAGAGATAGAAGAAAAAAATGGTTGAGGTTCGAAATCTAAACCTGTTTTGGACCTGAATGTAAGAAAATATTTTTCGTGGAGTTTTTCTTGACAAAATAAGACTTTTTCTAAAAATTTCCCATCCTGAACATTGAAAATTGCACGAATATTTATAGGTGAAAATCCTTTAAAATCCAAATTTAATTTTCGGCAAGGGGGATGATAAGTGTATAATTACGCTTATTATCATTATAATTTTACACACTAAACACTATAGTTTATGTCATTTTTATACTTCATATAAAAGATTTCATGTGATATGTAGTTGTTTTTTATGAAAATGCAGATACTAGGTAAATCTTGGGAGTAAAATGATCTAAAGTGGAATTCTATGAAAAAAGAGTGAAAAAGGTGAAAAAGATGAGTAGAACTCAAAGATTTGGCTTAGGATCAAAGCTGTCAAAGATCGGTGAAGTTGCAAGGAGAATTCTGAAGAAAATTCAATTCACGGTCACGACAATCATTCGCAGTCGTGACTTATTCTTCTTCAGAACAGAAGTCTGCTAATCAAAGATTCACAGTCGTGACAAGTATATCACGATCGCGACTTGGACGGTTTTCTTGTTTAATCTTCTTAATTACCAACCGCTAGATAAGCATGATCAACCACCATCAAATACCAATGAAAAGACATTTATCAGAAGTCAACCAATCATGAAAAGGTGCCTATCCATTGTGGATTAAATCAAAGCTTCTCAACCAATCACAATGAAGAGATGCAATCTTTCACCAATGGACACAACCCTTCTTTTGGATTGACGCAACCCTTCGAACTCTATAAATAGGGCTCCAAACCTTACAAATTTCATGTACCACCAGAGAGGAGAGCGTTAGAGTGCAATTATAGAGAGATATAGTGTGTGTATAGATAGAGAGTTCGCTACGTTCATAAGTGTTAGCGAGAATATGTTTCAGTGATTCGAATCCTTATTTCAATTACTAGATTTCTCTATATTCTTGAGCAATTGTTGTATAAGTGTACTTGCAAATCACTTGTCAATAAAAGTTTTCATTCTTCAATATTTGTTTGTTCGATATTTGGAAAGAATAGCTTCCTAGCGGAGGTTCTGTACTGGCCAAGACTGAATTCAAAGCAGACGCAGGAATTACGAGAATTGACAACTCCAATTAAAGAGTGGATACGGTTTGATCAACTTTAGCTTTCACTTGCATACCTTAGAACTTTGCTTTGCTTTCTACTTATACTTTCTATTTCGAAGTTTATGACATGTCTATGTGTCATAATGCGTATTTCATGTTAAGTCTTTTATGTTAATTTAGTTATATGCGTTGGAGTTAATTTTAAGAGTAATTTCGGGGTTAACAATATCGTGTGTAATCACTGGATCTGTGATATAACACTGTTTAGTGAGCCAACATTTTTGGAATGGTAACTTGCTAAATATGGCTATGTGAGAGTGACCTATACTAAGCATAGTATTGACGTTGTCCAGGTTTATATAATTATCTTAATTTGTTTGCGCTAGGTTTAGAAAAGTCATTTCATGTGTTACTCTGTAGTGAATAATTGAACATCTGGGTATTTAGAACCGAGACTGTTAGATTAGTTTAGTGAATCGTAACATCTT